>OX359286.1:13099412-13266912 GCA_947179155.2 Hedera helix
AGTTCACTAAGAACTATTACAACACCTGATTCACTAAGGGGGGTGTATTCAATAAAGACTTTTAAAGACTCTTTTTAAGTGACAGATTTTTATAGAGTTCGTTGACTTTTAATAACTTTAAAGACTTTTAAAATGACTTTTAAAGACTCCATGAAATAAGTGACATACTTTTATAGACTTTTTACTAAAGATTTTGATAGAATTTTATATACTTTTAATATATCTTGTAGCTTACATCATTAAGCATTTTGTTGAAGAGGTCGGACAATTTGCTTTGAAGAAAAATATAGAAATGATGAACTAGATAAATTGGTTTGGTCTGGAAGCATCCCCATCTTTACACTTTTGACATAATAGAGTATCACATAACCCAATGATCACAAATGGATAAAAAATTAAGGGGATAACTGATAGGGCTAAATTATACGATATTTTTATGCCCTAATATTTAGTTTTTATATTTATTGTGTGCTTAAATGTTTAATTATTTAGCATATTGTGATTTTAATAGGTTTAATAGGATTTTAGTTAATTTATGTTAATTTAGGTAATTTTATAGTATTTTTATATTTCTTTTTATTTATGTGTTTTTATTTATTTTTAGTATTTTAGGTGTTTAATTTATTATTATGTGTTTTTAGGATTTTTACTATTTTATATTATTTTTATTTATTTTTATATTTTATTTTGTAGGAAAAATAAAACTTGGGGCAAATCTGTAAATCTGGCAAAAGTCTGATGGCGATTTCGTAATTAACCAGTCCCGGTGGCAGTTTCGTAAATAAGTCCTCCGGATTTCCGCGTAATGCGCGCGTTAGAGAGAAAGGAACGCGGAGCTTGAAACGACGTCGTTTGACGTCCGGGAAAGAAACCCTCCGCGCAATGCGCGGCTATGCAAATTTGGGACGGGCGCGTGACTTACACGCCCCAGCGAGAAAAGAAAGAGACAGCTGTCAACGCGGAAGCGCGCGTTGACCAAGTCAACTGAGGCGCGTTTGGTTGCACGAAATTGCTGGGAAATCAAATTTTTCGGGATTTTTGCTACTTTTTGATTCCAAATTGGATTTTTATTCCAAGTAGGGTTAGGATAATAATTATTTTTCTTTTTCTTTTATTTTTAATTGCAAATCCTATTAGGGGTTGGACAAGTTAGAGGCCTATAAATAGAGGGTCAATCTCTCATTATTGATAGTAAGTTTTTGGGAGATCCTTCTCCTACTTTCTTGGAGAGAGTTTTTTAACTAGTGAGTATTATTTTTATTATGTTTGGTTAGTTTTTATTTTTCAGTTCTAAAGGGATGTTGAACCTTATTTTTAATTAATGTTTTAATTTAGTTTTATTATTTATTCCTTCATGCATGAGATTTATTCTTGATGATCTGTTTTAATTGATTAGATGATATTTATTTGATTAATTTGATTTGGCCAGTTGAATTAATTAAGTTTTTGTCATATGCTAGATTAAGATTTGATATTAAGCAAACGATATTTTATCTTATCATAAGTAGTAGTTAATAATATTTAATTGTGGTCAAACTTTTGAATATTATTATGATTATCAAGATGGCAAGTTAAATGGTCCGCGATGTTGAGATTGTTGCTTGGAATAATCAAATTCTCTAATTTTTAATGCAACTGTTATATTAAATCTAGACTGATAGTTCTAGGTTGTATGATAGTTAGGGTCTTTTGTGAGCGATTGCTGCATTAGATTTATAATTTAAGGAGGATTTCGGGTAGCTTGGCGATTGTCGGTTATCTAGGATTATTAATTTCAATTGAAGGAAAAGATAATAATAACTTGATTAATTTGTTGATTAAAAGAAGGGGATACTGAACTAAGGAACTGAAGTTTGTTTTAATTGATTTTTTTTATTATTCAGTCTTATTTGTTTATTTAAATTTTAATTAGTTAATTAATAATTCCAAACCCCTCATTTAATTAGATATTTTTGAAAACATTAGATTTATTAAAACAATTCACTCTCTGTGGGTTCGACTCTTACTTTCACTACTACATTAATATTTTTCAAAGTAAGGTTTTATTTTTGGATGCCTGCGACAGCTTCCCAAATTTTGGCGCCGTTGCCGGGGATCGAACCCGGGTCACCCGCGTGACAGGCGGGAATTTATTTATAGTTTATTTATTTATTTTATTTTTGTTTTTCATAGTTTCATTGAGTGTACATGTGAAGGACAAAATCATGGTTTGGAACTAAAACGATGATTATTTTAATGCGGTAAAAATTTCTTCTCTTCAACAACAAGTTGATGAACTAACTTCGGTTATCTAGGCTGCAGGTAGAGAACAACCAATGAAGGCTTGTAGGAATTGTTCCATAGTAGGACATCTAACGGAGTTATGTCCAATGTTTCGAGAGGAGTCCTATGGACAAGTAAATAATGCAAATGGTTTTCTTGGACTGCAAGGGAACTATGATCCCTATTCAAACACGTACTACTCAGAATGGTGGGATCGTTCAAATTTCAGCTATGGGAATCCACAAGTGCACCAACCTGCAAGTCAACATTGGCCAGATTACCAACAGTTCAATCAAACATATCCCAACGATCAAGAACAAGACCAATCTTCTAACTCTAATTTATCTTTAGAAAATATGTCTAAACATTTTATGACTGTTGCTTTGCAATTTCAACAGGAAACAAATGAGAATATTCAGCGTATAAGTATTCAAGTGGAACAACTGAAAGTTGCGGTCAGTCAATTGGAGGTGCAAAGTGTTGAAGAATTACCATCTCACACAATGGTAGATTACGAGGAGGATGAAAATGAAATTGTGTTGAGCAGTGGTAAAGATGAGGGAACTCCAAAAACGACAGACAATGAAAAGGAAAATTTGGAAGAGGTCATTACTCATAGCTTGTGATTGACAAAAGAAGAAGAAGAAATTGAGCCGAAACAAGAGTTGAAGAGGGCTACAGATTCATTAAATTCTTTGCCATTAATTTTAAATAAATTTGTAGAACTTTTCATTCCATTACCTGTTACTCAAAATAAATTTGTACCTTTTATTTTGCAGGATTTCATTCCGGAAAAATCATATCATGCAAAGACGAGATGTAATCTACCTATGAGGAACGTTGTGATGGATGGAGTACGCAACATACATGAAATTGGAGTGACGTAATGGTTCGGCCTGCTGTCGAGCCAATGACAATAAACAAAGACGCTGCTTGGGAGGCAACACAAGAAATCAGATTTGCATTTCTTTTTCTTTTTTTTTATATATTTATTTGTGCCTATTTCTTTGCATTATAGTTTACATTGGGGACAATGTAAATTTTAAGTGTGGGGGAAGGGTTTAGCATATTTGTTATTTGTTTTATTTTTAGGAAATTTTTGTTTTATTTATTTATTTTTTAAAAAAAATAAAATTTTTAGGTCAATTTTAAAAAATTTTAAATTTTGGAATTTTGTGGGTAAATTCACTGCAAACCCTCACGAGACAAAACTCGTCCACTTGGGGTAACCTTGGGGTTTAAAGGCTTGTTGCACGTGCTAAGTGTAACCGTGTTTCCTACGAAAATGAGATAGTTTTATTTTTATTTTTTATTTTTAGGATGAGTCACTTGAGCAATGAATTAATTGAAATTTTAATTTTTAGCCAATGATAGAATTTTGATTTTTATTTAATAACTCTTGAAAAAAAATGATAAATTTTTGCTTAGTTTGAATTTTTAACTTTTTATTAATTATTACTTTGTTTGAGATTCTTCAAAATTTTTATGCACGTATATCTATTTGTTTGAGCTAGTTTTAATGAAGAGAAAGTTTAAATGGTTAAATGCTTATGAAAGATATTTTTGAGCTCTATATCTTATTTGATCATTATTTGAAGTGAAATATAAGACAAAATATAATTTGGAGGAGATGATTTAGGTAATTTTTCTAGGATTATTATTGAAAAAATTATGTGGTGGGTTGAGATGGAGCGTAAAACGCACTCACTCATAAACACATGAGAAAGCGAGATGGAGCGTAAAACGCACTCGCTGGTGAGATGGAGCATAAAATGCACTCACCGTGAAAAAAAATGAAGAAAGAAAGAAAATGGGATGGAGCATAAAATGCACCCATTAAAAGAAAAAAAATTGAAAAAAATATTTGAAAGAAAAAAATTGATAATCCTGGTATATTTCATTGATTAAAAACCTTTTGATCTTCTGATTTATATTGTCTGTATTAGCTGAAAGTGATGTGAAAAATAAGTATATTGAGTTTTGTTGTATGTCTTTTATAAGGTAATTAATGACCAAAGCTTATCCGAGTTTTGATTAGTTTGATAAATTTGTATTCACACACCCACAAAAGATCTTGAGTAAGTAAAATTAATAAATATGTTGAATTTTGGACTTTGCATAATTTTGAAATTTTTCTTGAGTTATTATTTTAAAAATCTTTGAGGCTAATGTTGAATTCATATTGATCTGTTGCTCAAGTAAGTTGTTTGCTTATTAGTTTTAATTTTATAGTTTTAATTTTTGTTTTGCTCGAGGACGAGCAAAAACTAAGTGTGGGGGTATTTGATAGGGCTAAATTATACGATATTTTTATGCCCTAATACTTAGTTTTCATATTTATTGTGTGCTTAAATATTTAATTATTTAGCATATTGTGATTTTAATAGGTTTAATAGGATTTTAGTTAATTTATGTTAATTTAGGTAATTTTATAGTATTTTTATATTTCTTTTTATTTATGTGTTTTTATTTATTTTTAGTATTTTAGGTGTTTTATTTATTATTATGTGTTTTTAGGATTTTTACTATTTTTATATTATTTTTATTTATTTTTATATTTTATTTTGTAGAAAAAATAAAGCTTGGGGGCAAATCTGTAAATCTGGCAAAAGTCTGATGGCGATTTCGTAATTAACCAGTCCCGGTGGCAGTTTCGTAAATAAGTCCTCCGGATTTTCGCGCAATGCGCGCGTTGGAGAGAAAGGAACGCGGAGCTTGAAACGACGTCGTTTGACGTCCGGGAAAGAAACCCTCCGCGCAATGCGCGGCTATGCAAATTTGGGACGGGCGCGTGACTTACACGCGCCAGCGAGAAAAGAAAGAGACAGCTGTCAACGCGGAAGCGCGCGTTGACCAAGTCAACTGAGGCGCGTTTGGTTGCACGAAATTGCTGGGAAATCAGATTTTTCGGGATTTTTGCTACTTTGTAATTCCAAATTGGATTTTTATTCCAAGTAGGGTTAGTATAATAATTATTTTTCTTTTTCTTTTATTTTTAATTGTAAATCCTATTAGGGTTTGGACAAGTTAAAGACCTATAAATAGAGGGTCAATCTCTCATTATTGATAGTAAGTTTTTGGGAGATCCTTCTCCTACTTTCTTGGAGAGAGTTTTTTAACTAGTGAGTATTATTTTTAGTATATTTGGTTAGTTTTTATTTTTCAGTTCTAAAGGGATGTTGAACCTTATTTTTAATTAATGTTTTAATTTAGTTTTATTATTTATTCCTTCATGCATGAGATTTATTCTTGATGATCTGTTTTAATTGATTAGATGATATTTATTTGATTAATTTGATTTGGCCAGTTGAATTAATTAAGTTTTTGTCATATGCTAGATTAAGATTTGATATTAAGCAAACGATATTTTATCTTATCATAAGTAGTAGTAGTTAATAATATTTAATTGTGGTCAAACTTTTGAATATTATTATGATTATCAAGATAAGATGGCAAGTTAAATGGTCCGCGATGTTGAGATTGTTGCTTGGAATAATCTAATAATCTAATTTTTAATGCAACTGTTATATTAAATCTAGACTGATAGTTCTAGGTTGTATGATAGTTAGGGTCTTTTGTGAGCGATTGCTGCATTAGATTTATAATTTAAGGAGGATTTCGGGTAGCTTGGCGATTGTCGGTTATCTAGGATTATTAATTTCAATTGAAGGAAAAGATAATAATAACTTGATTAATTTGTTGATTAAAAGAAGGGGATACTGAATTAAGGAACTGAAGTTTGTTTTAATTGATTTTTTTAATTATTCAATCTTATTTGTTTATTTAAATTTTAATTAGTTAATTAATAATTCCAAACCCCCCATTTAATTAGATATTTTTGAAAACATTAGATTTATTAAAACAATTCACTCTCTGTGGGTTCGACTCTTACTTTCACTACTACATTAATATTTTTCAAAGTAAGGTTTTATTTTTGGGTGCCTGCGACAGCATCCCAATAACTGATTTAGAGAAAATTACACACTACCCTATAATGGAAAAAGTTTATAAACCACATAGAACTTTAAAATTTTCTATTGTTTTTTATTGCTAGTACCTAAATATTGTAATTACAATTTTAACTCAACAACATAAAATAACATTCGCAACCAAATGAAAGGAGGGGTTATTCATGAAAATTCTCCAAAGAAACAATTGCTAAAATGCGAACAATTCCATTTGACTGTTTACTTTGTATATCATTATTTATCAAAAGTTTTATAGGAGACATTTTCAAATCACCAGTATAAATGACACCCAAAATATATTAAATCAACTCTAACATGTAAGCTTACACAGACAGCTGATGAGGATGAACTATGCTATATTTTTATTTCCTAAATGCTAAGTTTTTGTAATTATTTTGTACTTAAATGTATTAATATTTATTTTTATTTGATTTTGATATTTTTTGTGAGTTTTCAATTAATTTATATTATTTATATTATTTAATGTTATTTTATACTATTTTTATTTGTTAGTTTTTAAGTATTTTTATTATTTTAGAAAAATTATTTATTATTATGTGTTTTTATTAATTTTATTTATATTTATTTTATATTATTTTCATCTTCTCCCTTTCTCAAATATTTGAAAGTTTTTGGCAAATATTTGAAAGTTTTGGGCATGAAGCTAGACTTTGGAAGACTTTGAATATAAATAAATCTTGTTTTAAAGTCTATCAAACTCCACCATTTAATAGAAATCTTTAAAATCTGTGAATTTTTGAATACCGAAATACTTTTATAGACTTTGTAAAAGTCTTAATTCAATACCACATAACTTTTAAAGACATTAAAAAAGTTGTAATTGAATACCACTAAATTTTTATAAACTCTTTAAATGTCTTGATTGAATACAACTAAACTTTTAAAGTCTTTATAAGTCCTTACAAATCCTAATTGAATACACCCCCTAAGAATCCTTCAAGTCACAAAGACTTGGTGTTAGTGTGACATCCCAGATTTTTACAGAATTTTCAAATGAGGATTTTGATTAATTTAGTAAAGGTTATAAGATAAAACCTAGTGTTGAATGGCAGGATGTTGTAAGATTGAATAAATATGAAGTATTATGTGATCAATGTGTTATAAATGACTTATGTGGTTGAAATGATATAGAAGGACTCTTGATGTAAATAAGGGTCTATAGAATGTACGATGACCAACTATCTATTAAAGTGTATTAGTAGCGTAACAGATCATGAAATTATTATGAATATGAATTTCGACGATTAAATGGAAATATAGCGAATTAAAGACAAAGAATAAAAAAAAAAAATTTCTGTAGGACACTAATTGTGTCATATCAGCATATGATAGATTAGACGTATGAAGCTTGACGTATTTGATCTGATAAAAGGAAGAAGGTAATAAAGTTAGAAATCAAAGAAATAAAGATGTATATGTGAATTGAGCTTAAGTGATGAAAATTGATAGCAACCTTACAACCTTAATGAATATGCCTGGTGAGGTGAGGATATGAAAATGATAAGGTAAGGTATGTATGAATGTACAGTGAGAAGAAACCGTATGACCTAATTGGTCTATTAAAGATTAAAGGAATGATACGACTAACGATCGTTGAACGTTTAAATTATTAAGGAATTGATATTGAATAATTGAAGTAAGATAATCGTGATACGATGTGTAAAGATAAGAAGGTAATACTTCTGAAAGTGAGTACAAGGAATTTAGTATGCAAGTCTAATTTGAATTGGCGTATGTGTACTCAGTAATGTACCAAAGGACGTAAAAGTCATAGAAATGGTTCTATGGGCGAATAAGGATTTAAGGGATGGATTTTGGTAATTCGGTTGAGGCTCGCTTCTCGAGAAAGCGTTTTAGGGAGAAAATGAGCAATTCGATTATATTGAGATATCGAAAAGTGAAAGTTATGAAATCATGGAACCGAAATGGTTTGAATCAAATTAAGATTTTATTGATATGTAATTGGACATAATGATAAATTGATGATTATGTAATTGATGAGTGGGAATTATACCTACGAATCAGACACTTTTGGACTTGGTATGTTGTTATTCCTAAGTATTTTTAGTGCATTTTATCAAGTTTTTATGTTGTTTTGTAGGAAAGTTCAAAGGAGGGATAAATCTGGAATTTCTGAAGAAGCAGTAGCATTTTGGTAAATAACTCGAAGTTGAGCGCCGGGGCTTTCAAAACAGTAGGTGCGACGACCCAGTTTTACAGTTGGACGAATTTGGTTGGTTTTTAGTAGGGTTTAGACAAAATTAAACCTAAATTGGTAGAAGGGATTATAAGTAGACATAAGGGGGCTAAAGAGGGGAGCTATTGAACGTAGACTGAGGATCCCAATTAAAGACTTGGAGGATCAAGGAGCCACTCAAGGAGATCAAGACGGAGGATTGAGAAGACAAGAATTCCTGTTTAGAGTGTTTCTTTTCTCTTCCTTTTCTCAGTTTTGTAATCTACGATGATGACTTTGATGTTCTTAGTTTTTTTTGATTTCATTATGAACTAACTTATCTATTAAGGCTACAATTGAACCTCTTACTAGTATGAATTAAATATCTATTATTCTTCAATTATTGATTCATTTAGAGTTATCTATCATGTTTTGTGTGCGATTGATAATTGTTTGGCCAACAATTAGTGGGATATCCTAGATGAATTCGAAAGATGAAAGCTAGGATTAGATTCAAATGTGATAGCATGTATTCTTGGTTATTTGGTGAATTGAATAACTAGGATTGTATATGGAATAGGAATATATCTATATGGTGGATGTGACCCGTTTGGGAATTGATTTTTAATGTGTTGTTTCTCTTATTTTGCATAGGAATATAGCTAAATAATAGAGGTGAATATTCTTATGTGATCATTGGAAAAAATCTAATAAGTATTCATGAATTCCTGGTCAATACTTTAATGGATTTTATAATTGAAAATATAGAGGATAGGTTCATATGATGTAATTGGGGATATTGTAGTCTTAAGTTTTAAACATCTGATATTCAGTTTCGTGTTAAATTTTAATCTTAGTTTTAAGTTAATTTCCATTATAATCCTCATTTGTTATTGTTTAAATATAATCAAGTTGATATGAAATTCGTTTTGAGAAATTACAAGGCATATGTCTCTATGGGTTCGACACTCTACTTTATCATTACATTACTTGTTGATTGTGTATACTTGCACGCATATATTTATATAGAAAATACCCAACAAGTTTTTAGCGCCGTTGCCGGGGACTGTGTTTAGGAATTATTTCAATAGTAGTTACAATCCATTTGGTTTTAATTTAAACGTTTTTAATTTACGATTTTCTTTTGCTTTTGCAGGCTTTCATCCGTTCAAGTCTGCAGTGGCAAATCATCGATCTTAGACTCAAAAGTGCACCAAGTGTTGGCTTGCCTATCTTGGTTACACAAATTGCGTAGTCACCAAAGCCACAATTTCCGCTAACGTACGTAAAACTACGTTTCCCCGGAATTAAAGCTAGGTACTCCTAATTCGTGTATGCACACGAGATCTAAAGATCAGGAACTAGTGCCATACGAGGACGAGATCGAAAGATAGTTCCGCAACTTGAGACTATATTGTAAGGAAGTAGCGGTTCCGGAGAAGATGGCAGACGATGAACAAAAGGCGTTAAAGGATTATGCAATGCCTTTAGTGACTGAAATTCAGTTGAGTATTCAGAGGCCAACCACACAAGTAACAACATTTGAGATCAAGCCTGGAACTTTGCAAATGATACAAAACTCGATTCAATTTGGGGGTCTACCGAATGATGATCCAAGCGAGCACCTTACTAGTTTTATGGAAATCTGCGACACATTGGAGTTTCCGAGGACGCAATCAGACTTAGACTTTTCCCTTTCACACTCCGTGATAAGGCGAAAAGGTGGCTTCATTCTTTGCCGCAGGGGTCAATTACTACATGGGAGGATCTTGCACAAAAGTTTCTAGCTAAATTCTTTCCGCCAGCCAAAACATCGAAATTGAGGAATGACATTACTGCATTCTCTCAGTTTGATTCGGAAAGCCTATATGAAGCTTGGGAGCGGTTCAAGGATTTGCTACCGAAGTGCCCGCACTATGGAATTCCACAATGGTTGTTAGTACAAACTTTTTATAACGGGTTAGCCAGTGCCACTAGAACAAGTATAGATGCAGCAGCAGGAGGTGCATTAATGGGGGAAAATTATGATGAGGCATACAAGCTAGTGGAAACTATGGCCGCCAACAACTATCAATGGCCATCAGCAAGAGCTACTCAACCTAGAGCAGCGGGAATTCATGAAGTGGATGCTATCACAGCTTTGGCTGCACAAGTTGCTTCTTTGTCAAAGAAAATGGACACAATGTAATGACCACGAATTTCATTAGTCATTGTAAATATACTTAATAAATATTTAGCAATGAATTTAAATTTTTCTCATTAATTAATTGTGCATTAGATAATTAAATAAATGTACTTATGTGCTTGTATATTTATTTAAAGAATTAAAGCAAAGTGTATAATTAATTAAAGCAAATCTAATTGGATTATATTTTAAATTCAAATGAGTTGATAAACTAGGTTAAAGATATTAACCTAGTAGCCCATGTAATTAATTTAATTACTAGCCCATGTAATTAATTAAACAAGCCCAATGCTTGATTTAATTAAATGTAGCATAGTTATTTAAATGCTAGCCCAATGTGGTATTTAAATTGAGCCCAAACAATTTAATTAAATGAGCCCAATAGAAGTTATTCCCAAGCCCAATGTGAAGTCCATTAAGGGTCAAACTTTGGTCAATATATATATATATATATGTATATATATATATAGATGTATATATGCACATTTTTGCATTAAAAATAAAGGAAAAATGGCTTGGATAATCCAATTTGCTGAATTCTTGGGGGCCCCACATGGATAACTTGACTTCTTAGATTGCTTGGAAATCCATCCATGTCATATAGTGGTTGAACAACCCTAGTCATTCCATGAGTCAATCAAATGGTCATTCAATCAAATAGTAAGCATGATTAGCAATTAAATTGACCAACATGGGTGAATTAGTGAGTTAATGGTGTGTTAGTGGTTGGCTATAAAAGAAACACTCCACACTTGTTCAATGTTTGTTAGTTCATTTGAAGTTGCTAGAAAGAAAAAGAGAGAGAGCATTTGAGAGCATTTGAGAGCAAAACACCTAAGTGTTGAGAGAAAAAGCTAAGGAAGGTCTTGGTGGATGTCCTCAAGCTACACAACTTACTTTGGTAGAAGGAGAAGAAGAGCATCCAAGACCTCAAGGTTTAAAAGTGCTCTCAACTTCATCTTATTTCATTTTTGTAGTCTAGAAAGCTTTTGATCGGTTAAAATTAATTTTTAACCGATCAAAACTCGTTTTGATGATCTAGAAGTATTTAACTATGTAATATATGTATATTCATAGATCTATGTGTTTATAAAATATTTTGGTATGTTAGAAATACATAAAAATGGTAGAAAAGTTCATAACACAATTTTACCGGTAAACCCTAACTATGCATGCTAGGTTTATGGTTGTATTTTGAAATGTACAAATTGGAAAGTGGATTTTTATGGCTATAAAGCTAGATCTATGAGTTTTAAAGATAAAACCTTTTTGAACTTTTCAAAAATAATGAATAACAAAGAAGTTATGGCTTTTACCGCAAAGGATGTTGATTTTAAAACCCTATGTTGCATTGTGAGCCATTTTGAGTCTAGTTACGTTTGGAATTTGGATTTGTGGTCTAAAGAGAAATTGTAGAGGGGGAAATTCTGATGAGAATGGACTCAAGAATCACCCCAAAATGTTTTCTTATAAAGAAGTTATGGCTGTCGGAGCGTCAGAGGGTCGAACAGTCAAATAGTTGACTTTCGGATAAAACGGCTGACGCAGCCGCGTCAGGAGTGACGAAGCTGCGTCAGAACAATCTGCTAAGCAGATTTTTGGTGCTCCGGGTCGGGTCGGGTCGGTCCGGGTCGGGTCGGGTCGGGTCGATCCGGGTCGAGTTTTCTTTGAAAAATTAAGTTGAAATAGGTGTAAAATGAATATATTTGGGTATTAAACAAATTTATATGGAGTCTATTTGTAAATCAATGCTATCTAAATGTTTAAATTAAATACTAAGGTTAACCCAATTTAAAAGTTAACTTTTGGTATTATTTAAAGAGTATTAAAATATTACTACATGGTTAATAATATTAATAAGTAATCAAATATTATGAAATGATTGATAATATTAGTAAGAGATTAAAATATTATTAAATGAGTAATAATATTAATAAGTCAATAAAATATTATTAAATAAATAATAATATTAGTAAATGAATAAAATATTATTTAATGATTAATAATATTAGATAATGAATAAAATATTATTAAATGATTAATAATATTAGATAATAAATAAAATATTACTAAATGATTAATAATATTATATAATGATTTAAAATATTATTAGATGATTAATAATATTAATAAGATAATAAAATATTATTAAATGATTAATAATATTGGATATTAAATAAAATATTATTAAATAATTAATAATATTAGATAATGTTTAAAATATTATTAAATGGTTAATAATATTAATGAGGTAATAAAATATTATTAAATGATTAATAATATTAGATAATTAATAAAATATTATTAAATAATTAATAATATTAGATAATGATTTAAAATGTTATTAAATAGTTAATAATATTAAATAATAAATAAAATATTATTAAAGGATTAATAATATTATGAGGTGAATAAAATATTATTAAATGATTAATAATATTATAAGGATGATAAAATATTATTAAATAATTAATAATATTATAAGGACAATAAAATGTTATTAATGGATTAATAATGTTAAGTGATTGATAAAATATTATTAAAAGATTAATAATATTAGAAGACTAATAATGTATTATTAAACGATTAATAATACTACAAGACTAATAAAATATTATTAAATTGTTAATAATATTATATAAGTGTATGAACTATATTAAATAATTAATATAGGTTTTTTTGTGTTTGAAATATTATCAAGTAATTAATGATAATGTTTCCTATGTGTTTATATACCCATAATTATATAATTATGTGGTTCGTAAGGTTTATAAAGGTCATTATACTTACAAGTATAAGATACTAATTTAAGATCAAACTGATTTAATTGTTAGGTCCGTTCAAGGATTGTTAAATTAAGTTGGTTAGCAGTAAACGACGCACGAGGCAAGTCTTCTACCTTTAACTTGTACTTATTGTTGCAATTATTATTCAACTTTAATTACTTTGAGCAATTCAATTATTGTTGAGCAAGTATCTACACTCGTAGATATTTGACAGACCTTTGAGTGAATTAATTATCGAAAATTACTTCACATCGTTATTGATTATTGTATTCGCACATAGTGCTTTTGCAAACTGTTTAAGAACGTCTAAGATAATTGTTTCGGCTAGACAAATGCATGTTAAATTCATTTAGTTGAATATTATAAAAGCTTATCCAAACCATTGGCTGGTGCGGATTCTTACAGTAAGACTGAGATAGAACAACCCTAGTTAAAGGGGATTTTTATTTGTCGGAGACCCGACAGCGCGCAAGAAAACTAAATGTGATGCATATACATAGGACATGAGAGGACTGATCCCCTCAAGTGTCCCGTTATTTTAACAAGGAGTCAGACATTGTATGTCTGTTCTACCTTAGTAGCAGTTCATGGTCATTAAAGACCACTCAGCAGTAAAGAGTCAATTCCTTCTTTTATTGAACATTGATTCTTGTTATCTTTCACAATTGTTATTGTTGAAACCTTGAAGTTATTTCCCTTCATCATGATATATCGTATGATTGTTGTTTATAAACTTGCTGAGCCATTTAGTTGCTCATTCTTGCTATATCATGACTTTATTTCAGCCAATCCCGAAAGCTCTAAATCGGATAAAGGCAAGGGGAAAGCGAATGTTTAATTTTAGTAGTTGCATGCTAGTTTAGTTTACTGTTATGTAATTACTGTTGTAAATCTTTTGTATTTCCCTTAAGATATGTAATGTTTAAGATTAAGGTAATAGACCTTGGGAAGTGTAGCCTTTTGATTAAGGAACCTTTTGTATTATTCCGCGAAGTTTGAATACAATTTATGTATTTCATTATTGTTTAGTATTGTACAGTGAGAACCAAACCCGAGGTTAAAGAACCCGGATTTGGGGTCGTCACAGGTTGGTATCAGAGCTGTAGGTTAGAAACGCTAGGATTTGCGAAACCTAGGTTATAACCTTAGTATTAAACTCTCATCGAGTGCGTTAGGAGATGAATCGGGGAGATTCATCATGTTGTGTATTTTTGGAGATGGATTGAGAAAATCCATCGAGCCGAGATGTACATGATAAAATATCATTTCATTTCATCAATGAATATATTTTATTGCTGTACTAACATGTGTTATTTGTGTTATTGTAGGATGGCAGAGATATGACAGACGAGCACTGCTGTAGAGGAGGTGATTTTTACTGATATCCACATGGATACAGTACAGCCACGGGTGGCTGCACCGATCGAGGAGCCAGAGTCAGATCCCGAGGAGTGAGATAGAGAGGACGCTGTCTGGGGCGGAGTTATGGGGCAGTACAGCGAGGAGGAGGCTGGTACTGATGATGATGAGGAGGATGAGGAGCCAGCTGAGTATATTGATGGCATGGGCACTGTCGCCAGTGACATCATTGATACTCTCACTACGGCTAACGAGGAGCTAGAGGAGAGGGTTCAGCACCTTGAGGAGCAGAACCAGATCCACCAGCAGACAGATGATCAGTACCGAGATACAGCTTATATGTTCTCTGGCGAGAACATAGAGCTGAAGGCGAGGATGGCCGAGATGGAGGTCAGGTTGATAGCCGCTGAGCTGAAGATTCAGCAGACAGAGGCAGAGAGGGAGGCCATGAGGGGCCAGATGCAGCAGACAGTTGAGGATAGACTAGATATGGAGATTCAGCGTGATGCAGCTCACGGGCAGATGATGAAGCTGGAGGAGGAGGTTAGGGAGAAGAAGGTGAGGATAGATAGACTCAGTTACGTCTATCGCTCATCAGTTGGTAGGATCCAGAGTAGGGTGCACTATTACCCTGTCGAGGAAGGCCAGACCTTGCACACCATCAGTAGGGGTGTGGTCAGGGCTATTGGAGATGAGGAGTACGACGATGCGGTTCGTCGAGGGATGCGCCGTTAGTTGTATTTTCTTTATTTATGATGTATGTACATAGATGCAGTAGAAACCCAACTTTTGTTTTGATAGAGGGTTAGTATGTTGTAAATCCCAACTCTATGAAGTTGTGGGATATGTTAGATCCCGTCTTTTGTTTTAACTATCGGGGTTAGCAGCGTTTATAGCAGTATGCCTATGATGTAAAAGTGCTACGCACTGTGTTTTAGCATATGAATATAAATGCATTTTCGTTTATGTTTATATGTGTCAAGATGATTATTTGTGCTTTAGTTTAAAATACTTAAGCTACAAAACGAAAGTAAAAAGATTGAAACAACTTTAATTAATTAAATTTTCTTTATACAGAAAATGCCGCCACAAAGAAGGAATCAACGACTACCCCCACCACCACCCGAAGAGTCAGTAAATGCCGGAGGGGTACCACCCAACCCTGTCCAAGAGTTCGTGGAAATGCTAATGGGAGCATTCCGCGGACGCAACGCAGAGGCTACTGGAGCAACAAACCCTGCCGCTCCACTAGCAACCTTTAAGGATTTCAAATTAATAGGACCACCCGAGTTCAAAGGGACCACGGATCCTATAGAAGCACAGACCTGGATAGAGGAGATGGAAAAAGTCTTCGAGGTCGCACGAGTTAGGGAGGAGCAAATGACCTCATTTGCTACCTTCATGATGAAAGGAGAGGCCAGCCACTGGTGGAAGGCCAATAAGAGTAGAGCAGGGGAGGGAACGATCGCGTGGGCGCGATTCAAAGAGGTATTCTTGGAAAACTACTTTCCAGAGAGTACAAAGGCTAGGATGGAAATTAAATTCCTCGAGTTGAAGCAAGGTAACATGTCGGTATCGGAATACGTCGCCAAATTCAATGAATTGGCGAGATTTGCCACACACCAGGTGGATACTGAGGCGAGGCGCGCCAGAAGATTCGAACAGGGGCTGAAACCGTGGGTTTACAGTCGGGTAGCTGTTCTTCAGATTACAAACTTTGCAACGTTACTGGAGAAAGCTATCATAGCTGAGGGTGGAAATGAAGCTTTGAATAAGCACAACCAGGAGCGGAACAAGAAGAAAGGTGATGGAGGAAACCGAGAGGGCAGCAGTGGGGGCAGCAACTCGAACAAACGCAAATGGAATAACAACAGCAGTTCGGGGACACCCAAGGGCAGTGAATCGAAGAAAGCTAATAAATGCAGTCAGTGCGGAAAGAACCACACCGGGGAGTGCATGAAAGGAAGAAATGTCTGCTATAACTGTGGGCAAGAGGGGCACATCACTCCTAATTGTCCCACACCAAAAAGGAAGGGAGGTTGTTTCGCCTGCGGGGCCATGGACCATCAATTTAAAGATTGTCCGAAGAAGAAGAACACCGGAGGGAGTTCGGGCTATAGGGGAAGCAACAGCAACAACAACAACAACGCCAAACTGACCATTGGAGGGCCGGTGCCACAGAACAAACCAACGGCACGGACTTTCAACATGACGGTGCAGGACGCCGTCGAATCAAAAGACGTGGTGTCAGGTATTATTCCGATCAATGATATAAATGCTTATGTATTATTTGATTCGGGCGCTACCTGTTCATTTGTGTCTGATGAATTCGCTAAACGGTTAGAATTGCCTAGACAAAAACTAGAGAACCCAATGAACATAGAAGTTGCAAATAAAGAAGTGATTCCTGTAGAGTATGTACATAGAAACTGTTGTGCTGAAATCAAGGGTCAGAAGTTTAGTGTAGATTTAATTCCAATACGTTTGGGGGAGTTTGACGTTATACTTGGAATGGATTGGTTGTTTAACCATGGAGCTATAATTGATTGTCAAAAGAAGTGTATACACCTTAAGACACCAAATAGGTCTAAGGTCGTATTTTATGGCAGCAAGTCGTCTAGACAATCAGCATGTCTGACGATGATGCAGGCCAAGAAACTGTTAAGGAAAGGTTGTGTAGGGTATTTGGCTCACATAGTGGACACACAGATGGTGAATCCCGAGATGGAGCAAATACCAGTAGTGAGGGAGTTCATGGACGTGTTTCCAGATGTACTGCCAGGTTTACCGCCAGATAGGGAGATAGAGTTTGTAATTGATTTGGTACCGGGGACAGCACCAATATCAAAGGCACCATATATGATGACTCCGGTAGAAATGAAGGAGTTAATGATCCAACTACAGGAGTTGTTGGATAATAAGTACATTCAACCAAGTGTTTCTCCATGGGGAGCACCTGTGTTGTTTGTAAAGAAGAAGGATGGATCGATGAGACTATGTATGGATTACAGAGAGTTGAATAAGGTGACAATTAAGAACAAGTACCCGTTGCCACGAATCGACGATCTTTTCGATCAATTGAAAGGGGCGAAGTACTTTTCAAAGATTGACTTGAGGACTGGTTATCATCAGTTGAAAGTCAGGAAGGAGGATGTACCCAAGACGGCATTGAGAACTCGATATGGGCATTATGAGTTTCTGGTGATGTCGTTTGGACTGACGAATGCGCCAGCCGCATTTATGGACATGATGAACAGAATATTCAAGCAGTACTTGGATAAATTTGTTGTTGTGTTCATTGACGATATTATGGTGTATTCTAAAACGGAGGAGGAGCATGCTGAACACCTAAGATTGGTGTTGGAGATTTTACGGAAGGAGCAGTTGTATGCTAAGTTTTCGAAGTGTGAATTCTGGTTGGAAATAGTTCAATTTTTGGGTCATGTCATTGACAAGGAGGGTGTTTCAGTAGATCCAGCAAAGGTGGAAGCGGTGATGAATTGGGAACAACCGAGGACGCCGACGGAGGTGAGAAGTTTCTTGGGGTTAGCGGGTTACTATCGGAGATTCATTCAAGATTTTTCAAAGATAGCAACACCGCTGACAAATTTAACGAGGAAGACGGTGAAATACGTATGGACGGAGAAGTGTGAGGAGAGTTTTCAGGAGCTAAAGAAGAGACTTAGTGAAGCACCTGTATTGACTTTACCGGACGATACGGGAGGTTTTACGGTCTACAGTGATGCATCGCACAAGGGACTTGGCTGTGTGCTTATGCAAAACGGCAAGGTCGTTGCGTATGCATCCAGACAGTTGAAGGATTACGAGAAGGGATACCCTACCCATGACTTGGAGCTGGCAGCGGTAGTGTTTGCCCTTAAAATTTGGAGACATTATTTGTATGGAGAGAAATGTGAGATATTCACGGACCACAAGAGTCTGAAGTATATCTTCACACAGAAGGAGTTAAATATGAGGCAACGGAGATGGTTAGAATTGATCAAAGACTATGATTGTGAAATTCTATATCATCCCGACAAGGCCAACGTAGTAGCAGATGCTCTAAGTAGAAAGAGCAGGGAGAAATTGTTCATCTTGACAGATCAGGAACAATTGGTTCAAGAAATGGCTCGAATGGAGTTGAAGGTGAGAAATCCAAATGAGTCAATGGAAGTAGAAGCGAGCCCAACCTTACTAGATAGGGTGAAAGAGGCTCAAGACAAAGATGAAGAATGTGTCAGAATAAGGATGAGAATGACCGAAGGGGAAGAGGTCAAGTTCAAGGAAGATAACATGGGATTGCTAAGATTTGAAAATCGTGTTTGGGTGCCGCTAGTGCCCGAACTACGAGAAGAGATCTTGCAAGAGGCCCACAGTACGAGATACTCGATACATCCGGGAAGTATGAAGATGTATCAAGATCTGCGTCAGCACTTTTGGTGGCCGAATTTAAAAAGGGAGGTCGCAGAATGTGTCAGCCGATGTCTAACTTGTCAAAGGGTAAAGGCTGAACATCAGAGACCAAGTGGATTACTACAGCCGTTAGAGATTCCTGAGTGGAAATGGGAGCATATCACAATGGATTTTGTGGTAGGACTTCCAGCAACACAGAAGGGATTTGACGCAATATGGGTGATTGTGGATCGACTAACAAAGTCAGCGCACTTTTTGCCGATCAAGATTAAGTTCAGTTTGGATCAGTTGGCCAAATTGTACATTAAGGAGATAGTTTCGAGACATGGGGTGCCGGTATCGATTGTGTCAGACAGAGATCCGCGCTTCACGTCAAAATTTTGGAGAAGTCTTCAGGAGAGATTGGGGACACAGTTGAGAATGAGTACAACATATCATCCACAGACCGATGGGCAAAGTGAAAGAACAATACAGACATTGGAAGATATGCTCAGGGCCTGTGTGATGGATTTCAAGGGCAGTTGGGAGAACCATCTACCATTAGTTGAGTTTGCATACAACAATAGTTATCATGCAAGCATAGGCATGCCGCCTTACGAAGCATTATACGGAAGAAAGTGCAGAACACCTCTATGTTGGGATGAGGTAGGTGAACGCCGACTGTTGGGACCAGAATTGGTTCAACAGACGGTAGAAATTATCAAAGTAATAAGAGCTCGGCTAGTAGCAGCCCAGGACCGTCAGAAGAAATATGCCGACTTACATCGACAGAAGCGAGACTTCGAAGTTGGGAGTTTTGTATTCATGAAGGTATCTCCCTGGAAAGGGAAGATCCGATTTGGGAAGAAAGGGAAGCTGAGTCCGAGGTTCATAGGACCGTTCGAGATATTGAAGAGAGTGGGTGAAGTGGCGTACGAGGTAGCTTTACCTCTTGAACTGAAGCATATTCACAATGTGTTTCATGTGTCAGTGTTGCGACCATACAAGCCAGACCACAAACATGTCATATCCTATGAGCCAATACAAGTCGAGAAAGACTTATCGTACGAGGAAATTCCTGTCCAGATACTGGATAGGAAAGAGCAGAGATTACGGAATAAGATTATACATTCTGTCAAAGTCCTTTGGAGGAACCACAACGCTGAGGAAGCTACGTGGGAGCTTGAAGAAAAGATGAGGGCTAACTATCCGCATCTGTTTTGAGTAGTTTAAATTTGTAATTCCGGGGACGGAATTCTTATAAGGGGGGGAGAATGTAATGACCACGAATTTCATTAGTCATTGTAAATATACTTAATAAATATTTAGCAATGAATTTAAATTTTTCTCATTAATTAATTGTGCATTAGATAATTAAATAAATGTACTTATGTGCTTGTATATTTATTTAAAGAATTAAAGCAAAGTGTATAATTAATTAAAGCAAATCTAATTGGATTATATTTTAAATTCAAATGAGTTGATAAACTAGGTTAAAGATATTAACCTAGTAGCCCATGTAATTAATTTAATTACTAGCCCATGTAATTAATTAAACAAGCCCAATGCTTGATTTAATTAAATGTAGCATAGTTATTTAAATGCTAGCCCAATGTGGTATTTAAATTGAGCCCAAACAATTTAATTAAATGAGCCCAATAGAAGTTATTCCCAAGCCCAATGTGAAGTCCATTAAGGGTCAAACTTTGGTCAATATATATATATATATATGTATATATATATATAGATGTATATATGCACATTTTTGCATTAAAAATAAAGGAAAAATGGCTTGGATAATCCAATTTGCTGAATTCTTGGGGGCCCCACATGGATAACTTGACTTCTTAGATTGCTTGGAAATCCATCCATGTCATATAGTGGTTGAACAACCCTAGTCATTCCATGAGTCAATCAAATGGTCATTCAATCAAATAGTAAGCATGATTAGCAATTAAATTGACCAACATGGGTGAATTAGTGAGTTAATGGTGTGTTAGTGGTTGGCTATAAAAGAAACACTCCACACTTGTTCAATGTTTGTTAGTTCATTTGAAGTTGCTAGAAAGAAAAAGAGAGAGAGCATTTGAGAGCATTTGAGAGCAAAACACCTAAGTGTTGAGAGAAAAAGCTAAGGAAGGTCTTGGTGGATGTCCTCAAGCTACACAACTTACTTTGGTAGAAGGAGAAGAAGAGCATCCAAGACCTCAAGGTTTAAAAGTGCTCTCAACTTCATCTTATTTCATTTTTGTAGTCTAGAAAGCTTTTGATCGGTTAAAATTAATTTTTAACCGATCAAAACTCGTTTTGATGATCTAGAAGTATTTAACTATGTAATATATGTATATTCATAGATCTATGTGTTTATAAAATGTTTTGGTATGTTAGAAATACATACAAATGGTAGAAAAGTTCATAACACAATTTTACCGGTAAACCCTAACTATGCATGCTAGGTTTATGGTTGTATTTTGAAATGTACAAATTGGAAAGTGGATTTTTATGGCTAGAAAGCTAGATCTATGAGTTTTAAAGATAAAACCTTTTTGAACTTTTCAAAAATAATGAATAACAAAGAAGTTATGGCTTTTACCGCAAAGGATGTTGATTTTAAAACCCTATGTTGCATTGTGAGCCATTTTGAGTCTAGTTACGTTTGGAATTTGGATTTGTGGTCTAAAGAGAAATTGTAGAGGGGGAAATTCTGATGAGAATGGACTCAAGAATCACCCCAAAATGTTTTCTTATAAAGAAGTTATGGCTGTCGGAGCGTCAGAGGGTCGAACAGTCAAACAGTTGACTTTCGGATAAAACGGCTGACGCAGCCGCGTCAGGAGTGACGAAGCTGCGTCAGAACAATCTGCTAAGCAGATTTTTGGTGCTCCGGGTCGGGTCGGGTCGGGTCGGGTCGATCCGGGTCGAGTTTTCTTTGAAAAATTAAGTTGAAATAGGTGTAAAATGAATATATTTGGGTATTAAACAAATTTATATGGAGTCTATTTGTAAATCAATGCTATCTAAATGTTTAAATTAAATACTAAGGTTAACCCAATTTAAAAGTTAACTTTTGGTATTATTTAAAGAGTATTAAAATATTACTACATGGTTAATAATATTAATAAGTAATCAAATATTATGAAATGATTGATAATATTAGTAAGAGATTAAAATATTATTAAATGAGTAATAATATTAATAAGTCAATAAAATATTATTAAATAAATAATAATATTAGTAAATGAATAAAATATTATTTAATGATTAATAATATTAGATAATGAATAAAATATTATTAAATGATTAATAATATTAGAAAATAAATAAAATATTACTAAATGATTAATAATATTAGATAATGATTTAAAATATTATTAGATGATTAATAATATTAATAAGATAATAAAATATTATTAAATGATTAATAATATTGGATATTAAATAAAATATTATTAAATAATTAATAATATTAGATAATGTTTAAAATATTATTAAATGCTTGTCGACGCCGGGATTTCGTCGTCTCGTTTTTTTTTTATTATTAAAATGCCCTTTCCAATTTTAGCCTTTAGATTAAGATGTGCTTTTTGAAAAAGGGCCGGCTTAATGTCGACGGGGTTTCGAAAGGTCGATTTTGTAATGAGCCAATTGACCAGAGTCGCCAGTTGGTATATTTGAAATGGATGTACCAACTCATCCGGATTTAGTTTTCGTAATCGCTGGCTCATATGTGACTCCGATTAATTGGTCCGCAACCCGAGATTCATAGAGTTCGGGGGCTTGCTTAAGCGAGAGGAAGGTGTTAGGCACCCCCCGACTTCCGTGAAACACGGTTACCGCTATCTTGATGTTTTCCTATCCTTTTAAATCCTAAAATGTGTGAGTTGCGCGTGTGTAGTTCCCGGCTGCTAGTGCGGCTTCAAGTGTGCCAAGCGCCTTATTCTCATTCTGGAGGACAAGAACGTGAGTGTCCACCGCCTAGGTGAATGCTTGTGGTGAATTTTGTTTGGATTTTTGTATGGCAAATGTGCTTTATCTGGAAAGTGTTTTAACGTCTTTTGACCCAAATGACGAGGTTTTGCTTTTTTATAAGAAAGATTGATTTTTAATTTCGAAAACTTTAAGGGTTTTTTTTTTATTTATTAGATGTCAAACAATTTTAAACTTTTGTCAAATAGGAATCGAGACTATACATTGCCTTCTAACAGTTAATATAAATAAAACGAGGGCAACTTCTAGAACTCTTTAACCCTATGCACAAAGTTTAATGAAAACACTTATTTATTTACAAAATCGTTTTTTATGACGTTTTAAAAACCAATTAAAGCCTATTCATCAATCATGGATTAAAGTTCGCCAAAACACTTAACCTTTAGACCTCGTGACTCTAATATCCTGAAATTGATCATTTTTTACAAAATCTTCATTATTTGCCTTATTTAAAAACCATTTTTTGTGTCGTAAATTAAACAAGCACTCACAACGTGTCGGGGCTATCCACGGGCATGTAAGCCATCCAGACAACCCCAAACACCCACAATCACATATTTTATTATTATTACGGGGCCTTAACCCGAACACGACTTTGTATCGCTTTAAGGCCGGATATTACAAAATACACATCCATGGACCCTATACCATGATTACATACACCAAAATGTCCATCATCGGGATTTGACCGCGAGGATCTCCTCCCTAGGCTCACATTTACCCAAACCATGGCACAACCAACCCTAAACCAAATCTAACGAGATTTAACATTGCTATCACATTACATAACCCAAATATCACAACTTAATCACTAAAACTATCCATTACCACAACGAACGAGATATCACCGTACGGATGTCATCGGGGCGTTAGGAGGAGTTACTTTCCGATGGAAACCTCGCTAACAACCCCTAATCCACGGATCCTTTATCAACATAACAACATATTACATCACATAACCCAAAACATAAGCTATATTAACAATACAAGCGATAGAATACCAAAAAGACAATCTTTTCACCTTGCAAAACACGGATTCAAGCTTTTATATCACGAAATGGATACACCACAAGATTACTAAGCTAAATAGCACAACAATATGGATCTAGTGCTTGGATCTAACAACAAAACAACCTCTCTCTCTTTTCCCCGCGAGCTCTCTCTCTCCTCTTTTTCTTTTTTTTTCCTTTTTCTTTTTTTTTTCTCCCCGGTTCTCGGGTTGAAGATGGCGATCTATAGTGCTTCAGCAGGCAGTCGCAGATACATCTGCGGCCAGCCGCAGATGCATCTGCGGCTGCCTGCTGTGGCCGTCTCCTCGGCTGCCGCGTGCCGCCCTCGAGCCACGCGAACGTCTTTTTGTCGGCAGCCGCGACTGCATCCGCGGCTGTCCGGCGCATTTTTCTCGAATTTCGTGCCACGCGATATTAATTTGCCAATTTCTGCTGTATTATTTTGGAAAGCTGTTCTTTGATACCTGAATCAATTCTGGGAATGGTTTCCCGACGTCGAGACCCCACCCTAATGCTGTAATTGCAGTGTCCTTGGCCCTTTTTGGCGATTCGCATCGGGTTCTGTCTGGATTGCCCGTAGGCCTCGCCTTAGATGCCTCAATTCTCGTTTTGCGTTTGACAGCCTTGATCGTAAGCCGTGGTGGGAACTGCATTTTGGCGCCCACCTCTCCTTGTCGTATATTGGGTCACTTGACGATTTTGCCCTCCTGTCAGGGTTAGTAGAGAAATGCAAAATTTGGGTGTCTACAGCTGCCCCTCTTTATCATGTCTATGGAATGAAATATGAAATGGACATGATAAAGAAGTAGGCACCCGATGCACAGGAAAGACAGTATGTGTTTTATCGATGCAATGCATATGTTGAGACAATGCAAATGCCGCACTTGACATGATCGTGTAGGGGTCAATTCGAATTCCACGAATGGATGTCGCTGGGGTTTCGTACCCGACGGTCGCTCTTGGATTGGTCATGTATCGTTTCTGACGGGTCATTTTTCAATCGGTCAGGTATCGTATCTGGCGGGTCGTTTTTCAAATGGTCAGGTATCGTATCTGACGGGTCGTTTTTCAATTGGTCAGGTATCGTATCTGACGGGTCGTTTTTCAATTGGTCAGGTCTCGTATCTGACTGGTCGTTTTTCAATTGGTCAGGTATCGTATCTGACGGGTCTTTTTTCAATTGGTCAGGTCTCGTATCTGACGGGTCGTTTTTCAATTGGTCAGGTCTCGTATCTGACGGGTCGTTTTTCAATTGGTCAGGTCTCGTATCTGACGGGTCGTTTTTCAAATGGTCAGGTCTCGTATCTGACGGGTCGTTTTTCAATTGGTCAGGTATTTCTAAAATCTTATATCTCAACATGGGACACGTTGCAGGCTGACTCGGGGAGCAAAAGGGAGGCAAAACAGGTCACCGAGACCAGCCGCAGATCCATCTGCGGCCAGCCGCAGATGCATCTGCTGCTGGGATCGGCCCCTACATTAGATCGCGACCCCCACGTTTCTTTTCACTTTTTGGCTGTCCCTTTCACTCGTTTTCGGTTTTCCTCGCCCCCTACCCGGCTTTTTCGTCTTTTGGACCTCTTTCGGCAAAATCTGCTCCGATGAAATCAGT
Organism: Hedera helix; assembly: GCA_947179155.2. Taxonomy (NCBI): domain Eukaryota; kingdom Viridiplantae; phylum Streptophyta; class Magnoliopsida; order Apiales; family Araliaceae; genus Hedera; species Hedera helix. The sequence goes on from OX359286.1 coordinate 13,125,171, forward strand.
CTACGTACTTTGGGTAACGTTTTAACTCATTTTTCTTTGATTTTTCGCTTTCATTTGACTATGTATTTACTTGTGTAAATATTTGATCTTAGTAATGCATGCCTATATGAGATATTGGGGTTAGCCATAGCATATATAAACGAATGGGTCTTGCGGTCATGCTTTATTTACTTTGAAAAACCATGATTTTATTCATTTTATGCTCATGGTGCATCATTTTCACTTGCATTTGGGATTTGTTGGTTGTCTGACTTGATTTTAAAACATGCCGGATCGTGCATGGGATGTCCATTTTACAAACGAGACTCTGCCGAAATTTCGGGAAATCTAGCGCACCCCTAGGGATTTATTCATACATTTCCATTTCATAAACATGTCATGCTGCCCTATGACTTTTAGCAATATGCAATAAGATTTGTTTTGAAAGATAACGAGTTAAGGGTGTACCTCCTTTTCGTGATGCCGTTTCAGCCATGGATCCTGATGCTCCCAGTGGCTCCGCAGTGCCCCGGGTGGCGGGTGTCCGACGTCGCAGAGCGGCCACCCCAGCTCCAGCTCCCGTTCTGACCCGTCATTCCCGTAGATTGGCGGAGTCTATCATTCGCCCCGTGCAGCCGGATATTGATGAGGATGCCCCAGCTGAGGCAGAGGCGGGCCCTTCGGGCACAGCGGCTCCTCCCCCCACGCGTCGGACTTTACCAGGGGCCCGTGCCAGGATACCTGATCTGCTCGGTCCGACTCTCAGTAGTCACCCCTCAGCCTACCTGGCGGCTAACGAGGTATATCCGTCATTTAACTTCATTCAAATCCGTATGGTTACCATGCTTGACTTTCGATGGTTGTCACAGGTTCCTGAGTTTACCCAGCCTCGGGGCAACTGGTTTAGCATCTACACTCTCTATCATGCGCTGCATTCCGACTATAGGGGGATGGTAGATTCCTGGGGCTTCAGACATTTCTTCACCATTGCCCCTCGCCGGTGTCCGTGGGGCTATATGAGGGCTTTAGCTGAGCGCTGGTTCCACCATACACAGTCGCTTCATCTTCTCGACTGTGAGCTGATGTTGACCCCTCTCGACTGGCGTTATATCACCGGGGTGGAGTTTTCTGGATCCCGGGTCCCTCTGGAGACTGACATCACCACCGTAGCTGTTCGATCCCTGTTGGGCTACTCTCCCCATGATAAGGTCTTTAAGGCCCGCAGCATCCGATCGGGAGCCTTGGCTGTAGATGCCATTGGAGGGGTCCTCTCCGAGCCATTCCCTGAGGACCGGTCTACTCGTGATTTTCTGCTCCGCCGTCTGTTTCTGACCATTATGAGGGGCTGTTTTCTGGGGAACAACTCCTCGACTATCCATTTCAGCATCGTCGGAGCCACCAGGGATGTTGACCGGATCGGGGATTACGACTGGGGCTCTTTCACTTTTGCTTACTTCCTCCAGGGTCTTCGTCTCCGCTCAGAGGGACAGACCGATGCTTGGCTCGGCTTCTACCCCTTCCTGCTAGTAGGTCCATTTTATCATACAGTTCTCGTTTCGTCCCATTTCTTTGTTCCTTCTTGCTACTTACGGCTTTTCTGTTTTGTTTGACAGTTCTGGGCCTACGAGAGATTACCCTGCTTGCGGCCCGTTACTACCCTCGGCCCGGAGACTTATCCCAGGGGTCGTAGATGGCATCATAGTACTCTCGAGGAGACCCCAGTGTCCGATAGTTTCGCTCATTGTCGGCTGCAGTTAGAGCTGATCTCGTATGCGGATGTGACCTGGGTTCCTTACACGGCGGATCATTTGGCGGCTGGCCTTGCTGGTGGTTATGCCGCGGACCTGGAGCATGCCTTGTCCACTCGCCGTATTCCTTTTCTGACCTACGGTGGATGGGAGCTATATCTGGGGGAGCGCGCCATCAGATGTGTGACTGGGGAGGCTCGTATCCCTTTGGCCCCTCCCTCAGAGAGAGCTTGGTTTGCGGATGCCCACCTTCCAGAGGCCCTGATGGCCGGGGAGGACGACTATATGCTTTCTGTTGGTCCGCATACGAGCGAGAGCTTCAGTGCCTGGTGGAGACCCCGCACTATCGGTCCTCAGACCCGGGCTACTTTCTTCCTCGGAGACCTGGTTCACGGGTCGGTGATGATGGCAGATTGGATGGAGTGCGTCCGTGTCCCCACCCATTCGGACCAGATTGCTTCACTCACTCGGAGGGTGGATCAGTTATCTCTCTTCGTTCGAAGCTTGGGCCGAGATTCAGAGGAGGCTTATGCTGCAGACCCGCAGGGATCTGATTTTGGCGCGGGCCCCGGTACATCGGATGCCCCAGTTCCGCCTTATTCCTGCCCAGACCTTAATTTTGAGGGTGAGGTTGCCCTTCCCCAGGACTTGCCTGCAGATCAGTTTGATGATGACACCTTCATTGATGGCATAGATTTCACTGATTAGACTTTGATAGGCTAGGATCTCTGTATTTAAACCTGCTCGTTTTACTATCATTTCTCATTTCATGTATTATGTACAGACTTATTTTATTTTATGCACAATCATTTACTTTTGATGATTCATTCATTCCATTATAGCTTGTATGATGTATGATTTGTTATATATAAGGAAAAATTGACCCCTGTATAGTCTTTTGATACCGCTTTTACAGATGTCATCCCTGGACGTGGTTCGCGTGGACCCTCGCGCCCCCTCAGGGATTATTGGCAGGCTCTCCTTGTGGCTGGATAGTTTGCTACCCTCCGACCGAATCATCGCAGAGGGTCTTTTGGGACACTCCTTGGCTCTACTGTCATTTCAGGTGCCGCCGGGCTTTGTTGATGGCATTCTCAGTTGTTGGATCCCGGACCGACAGGTTTTCAGGTTTAGGCTGGAGTATCTGACTCCCACTCTTGAGGAGTATGCTCGCTTCACCGGTTTATCAGTGGATGGTCCCTGTGCACGGGTTACCTCGGGCCATATGCGCCGCCAGTTTCTGACTTTCACAGGCTTGCGGAGGACAGCTCTGCTATCCGTGACCTCCTCGAGCCACCTTGTTCCTCTATCCTTCCTGGTTGACAGATTTGGCTCGGTGGATAGCTTCTCTCGGTTTTTCAGTGATTTTTCAGTATCTGAGGAGCGCTGGGGCGCTTTGAGAGTGGATGTTTTGATGGCTTGTGTCGTATCAGTTCTGTACATGCCCGCAGGGGACGACCTCATGGATATGCGGGTTATCGTAGCGGTGCAGGCTCTCCAGGAGGATCATACCATTCTTCCCATGATATTAGCAGAGACTTACCTGTCGGCCTCATATTGTCATTCCTTCTCTGGTCGCATATTTAGGGGAAGCTCTACTTTGTTATACGTATGGTTCATGAGCCACCTTAGACCCATCGGGCAGTTTCGTCGACACGGGTTCTGTTTCAGCCACAGCCTGGCCATGCAGTTCTCTTTCCGTCCCCGGCGATGCACGGATACAGCCTCATGGAGGGAGCTCTTATCGGCCCTTGAGGAGCCTTTCCATCTTCTGATCTATTCGGGTTATTGCTCCTTCCAGAGTTTCCTGACTCATGTGCCACCTTTTGATTTCCTCCCTCTCCTTGGCTTGAGGGGGGTGACGACTTATCATCCCTTAGCTGTCATGGGGCAGTTTGACCAGATGCAAGATCTCCATCTCTTTACGGGAGCTGCTGACTACCGATTTCTCATATCGCCTCAGACGGAGCGGGAGCTGCTGAGGGTATACGACCTTTGATCACACAGGGTCTCGGCCGAGTTTGGGGACAGTCACCCCGGTCAGACACCCGATTATCTGTTATGGTTGCACGGGGATTCAGAGATTGCCGACTTTGACCCGATCGGGGTATTGGATGGTTCCCGAGGACTTTTTCCAGGTGAGACTAGTTCAAGTGCGATCATTTTTCCGGAGGTTTCAGGATTATCGCCCAGATCTGGTATTGAGGAGGTTTCCACTTCGGTACATGCCCATTCCTTTGACTTGACTGATCGGATCCAGAGATTGATGATTGAGGGTACCCGGCTCCGGTTCGTTTTGAGTGCTACTGAGACTGAGAGGGATACCGCCTATGCGGAGCGGGATGCTGCTGTACTAGCCCGGGATGCCGCCCTTTCCGCCAGAGATAACATCGTAGAGCAGGCCCGAGTCATCATGGAGGGCCATTCCATGACTGTTACCAGTGCTGCTGCTCTTTTGACTCGGATTGACACGATGGGACAGCAGATTGCGGATGAGCCGGAGGTTTATGATGTCTCGACTATTCTCTCTATCCTGCTCCAGCTGGTCTCTGACCTGTAGATGATTTTATTTCCTGCACGGACTATGTCAGTTTCATCACTTTTATTTAAAAGACAGACTTGTAATCAAAATGTTTTGTATATATAGAGAAATATTTATGGTTTTAGTCATTTCCCTTTTTGATGCATCGTCGCCCTTCATTGGATCCTCATTTTATCCAGCCGATTATGATTTCGATATATTGCCTTATTTCTTTCCTCAAGTCTTGATTGGAACTCCACAGATATTGCCGTGTGCCCCCTTTGATCTCATCGAAGTGAGTCTTGGACTTTGGGCTAATTAGGTGGCTAGGTTTGGGTAAGTTTTGGAGTGTATAGGATTTCGGGATTTTCTGGAAGTGGTTTCGGTATAGGGACAAGGTTTATTATTTTGGTATAGAACGGACCGGGCCACGACGGCTGAATGTATTTGTCCAACGTAAGGTTTCGGGTTTTCTGGAAATGGGTTTGGTATAGGGACAAGATTTATTATTGTGTATAGAACGGATCGTGCCAGGATGGCTGCCTACGTACTCCCACAAGGTCGGGAGATCAGGTCCTACGTAGTTCGAGTTACAAGGGAGATAGAAGATTTTTTTTTTTTTTTTTTTTTTTTTTTTTTTTTTTTAAGCGTAGAACCGTTTCACAGAGTCAGCATTCAGGGGCTGCGGAAATACCTCGCCATCCATTTCTTGTAGGACAAGGGCCCCTCCAGATAGGACTTTCTTGATCACAAAGGGTCCTTCCCAACTTGGAGCGAATTTCCCTTTGGCCTCGTCTTGACAGGGCATGACCCTCTTTAACACTAAATCATTTTCCTTGAACTTTCGGGACCGTATCTTTTTGTCGTACGATCGAGAGATGCGTTGCTGATACAACTGACCGTGTAATATAGCCGCCACCCTTCTTTCATCTATTAAGGCTAACTGGTCGTATCGACTTTGTATCCAATCCTCCTCGTCAATCCGAGCATCGAGCAAAATTCGGAGGGATGTCATCTCCATCTCTACTGGCAAAACGGCCTCCATCCCATATACCAAGGCGTAAGGGGTCGCCCCTGTAGACGTACGAACTGATGTCCGATATGCAAACAGTGTGAGGGGTAGCAAGTCTGGCCATCCCCGATGATTGGCAAACATTCTCGCCATAATTCTCTTTATATTCTTATTCGCCGCCTCCACGGCCCCATTCATTTTGGGCCTGTAAATGACAGAATTGAGATGCTTGATCTTGAATTGGGCGCACAACTCTTTCATAAGGGCATTGTTCAGATTCTTGGCATTGTCGGACACCAAGATTTCAGGCTGTCCGTACCGGCAAATGACATTGTTCCTGATGAAACTGACTATAACCTCCTGCGTTACTTTGGGGAACGAAGCTGCCTCTACCCATTTAGTGAAATAGTCAATCATGACGAAAATGAACCGGTGGCCGTTGCTCGCTTTGGGCTCCACGGGCCCGATAACATCCATACCCCACATGGAGAACGGCCAAGGGGAAGTCATACAATGCAGTTCATTAGGAGGTGCATGCATCACATTACCGTGTGCTTGGCATTGGAAACATCGCTTGACATGATCGTCACAGTCAGCCTTAAGTGATAGCCAGTAGTGCCCTGTTCTCAGAATTTTCTTGGCCAGCATTGGTCCACTCATGTGCGGCCCACATACTCCACCGTGCACTTCGCCCATGATTTTCTGTGCTTGAGTTTCGTCCACACATCGCAATAATCCCAAGCCTACATCCCTCTTATACAGGGAGTCTCCACTTAAATAGAATTTCATCGCCATCTTCTGGATTCTCTGCCTTTCCGTTCGGTTTGCCTGGTCGGGGAGTGATCTATCCCTCAAGTATTTCTGAATGTCATGATACCAGGGCTGATTTGGTTGAGCCACATCTTCTGACAACTCCGATATGTATTCTTCGTAAGCGGGGGCACTTTGTACTGTTATTTCAATCTGTGGGGTGGCTTTGCTTTTGAGCACATGGATTAACGAAGCCAGGGTGGCCAATGCATCGGCAAAGTCATTCCGCCCCCGGGGAATGTGTCGGAAAGCTACGTCTTCAAATTCTTGCATCAATCGGACTACATACCGGTGGTACGGGAGTAACCGAAGTTCCTTAGTGCCATATTCCCCAGTCGCCTGTCTGATTACCAATTCTGAATCCCCGAACACGGCTAATCTTTTCACTCCCATATTGCGGGCGAATCTCAGTCCCAATATGCATCCTTCGTATTCGGCCGTATTGTTTGAGTTACTGAACCTTAATTTGGTGAGAACAGGGTATTGCTCGCCCGTAACGGATACCAGGACCGCTCCAGCTCCAGCCCCTTCAGCATTCATGGCACCGTCGAAATACATTTTCCAAAACTGCCCTTCGTCATCACACATCGCCTGTTGGACCCACAGTATGTCTTCACCCGGTAGGAAAGTCTCTAAAGGCTCCATCCCCCCTGTCGGCATCTCTGATAATTGATCTGCAATTCCCTGCCCTTTCATGGCCTTCTGGGTAACATACAGGATGTCGAATTGCTGGAGGATTAACTGCCACCTTGACAATCGACAATTCAGCATTGGTCTCTCAAATATATACTTCAAGGGGTCGATTCGCGAGATCAAATAGGTAGTGTGTCCATGGAGGTAATGCTGTAATCTCATAGCAGCCCAGGCCAAGGCGCAACATGTTTTCTCGATCGGCGTGTAATTCTGTTCACAGCTGCTGAATCTCTTGCTGAGATAGTAAATGGCATGCTCCTTACCGGATTCATTCTTCTGCCCCAGCATACAACCCATCGCCATTTCATTCACGGATATATACAGGAAAAGGGGAACCCCGTCCTTTGGCGGTACCAGCACTGGCGCTTCTGTTAGTTGCTTCTTAATAATCTGAAAGGCCTTTTGGCATTGACTGTTCCACTTCCGGGAGGCGTCTTTCCTTAACAGTTTGAAGATTGGTTCGCAGGTGGTGGTCAGATGGGATATGAACCGACTGATGAAGTTTATCCTCCCCAAAAATCCCCTTATCTCTTTCTCTGTACGGGGAGCTGGCATATCCACAATAGCCCTGATCTTAGCCGGATCCAGTTCGATGCCTCGATTGCTCACCAAGAATCCAAGGAGTTTACCTGACTGAACCCCGAAGGCACATTTGGCTGGATTGAGCTTCAAATTATACTTCCTGAGCCGCTCGAATAACTTCTTAAGGTGAGTCACATGGTCAGATTCCGCCCTCGATTTCACAATGATGTCATCCACGTAAACCTCTATCTCCTTGTGCATCATGTCATGGAATAGGGCCATCATGGCCCTCTGATAAGTGGCTCCCGCATTTGTGAGGCCGAAGGGAAGTCGTCTATAACAAAATGTGCCCCAGGGGGTGATGAAGGCAGTCTTTTCTCGATCCTCTTCCGCCACCATTATCTGGTGATACCCAGCGAAACAATCGACAAATGAATACATTTCATACTGAGCTGTGTTATCCACCAAGATGTGTATGAAAGGCACTGGGAAGTTATCCTTAAGACTGGCCTTGTTCAGATCTCTATAATCCACGCACACTCTCACCTTTCCTTCAGGCTTTGCCACGGGGACTATATTGGAAAGCCATTCTGGGTAAGTCGACACCATGATGATCCCAGCCTTGAACTGCTTGACTATCTCTTCCTTCACTTTTAAGCTCCATTCCGGTTTCAATTTTCTCAGCTTCTGCTTAACTGGCCTGAAACCCTCCTTGATAGGCAATCGATGTACCACAATATCCGTGGACAAACCGACCATGTCCTCGTGTGACCAAGCAAACACATCCTCATATCGGCTCAAAAGTTCAGCTACCTCTGTTTTCTGGTCTGGAGTCAATTCTGCCCCAATTTTTAGCTCTTTGGGGTTTTCAGGGGTTCCTATGTTGATGGTGATGGTTTGGTCTAGGTTGGGTTTGGGTTTATCCTCGACCCACTCTTTGATCTCGTCGGGAGCGTCGTCATCATCTGCTTCGTCCTGCTCAATTCCCATCAAATCGAAATCCAGTTCTATATCAAAATCATAATCATCTTTCAAATTTGGAAAATCGTTTGTTAGGCTAGAATGACTCAAATCGGTACACCTGACATGAAACAAAAATATTTGTCATATATATAAACATTAGGTACATGACTTCCTTTTCAATAATCATGACAAAAGTATGAAATAGACGTGCAGATACATAAAACAAAAACACCGTCTTAAAAACCCCCTGATCCCCCTACTGGACAAGATTCCCGGGCACTCCTGCATTTACCCTTTTCTGGATACTACTGGCTGCATGGTCCAATTCCTGGGGATCACTTCGGTTTTATAGCTAGTGATGGAGGGAATCTCTGTATCTGGCACCTCCTCTATGATTGCGGCAACTTGGCTTTGGCTCTCATTTTCACTTTCCTCGGGCACTTCTAACCCGGCCCAATTTATAAATGGCATGATCTGCTTGCCTTCAGTTATCTTCTCATTTCCCTTTTCATTGGGGCCTGACTGCCCCGGGAGATGACACTTTTTCTCGAACTGTTCCATAATTTCCAGTAAGAAATCCGACTGCTGGGCCACTCCTTTTACTGGGGGAAACTCCATCTTACCCACTGCTTCAGGTGTGGGCCTGATTACCCTCGGGGAGTGTTCACTATTGGCTCTCGGTATCGGAACTCCGGTTATCCGCATGGGAACTTTCTTATATGAGTTCTTCGGCCTTATACCTCCTTGATATCCTAGCCCTGCCTTGCCTGCCTGCACTGGTACCTGGATGGGCTCTGTGATTCCTTGGCTGTGCTTGCCCAGCCCTTGCCCCGGCTGGAAGTTCATTGCCATCATTTCCCGGGCAACGAAGGTGAGCTCGGGGGACATCTTAAGTTTTAACTCCGGGGCTCCCAACTGCTTATACTGAGGGGTGCTGATTTCAAACGCCTGATAGCTTATTGGTTGGGCCGACTCGTCCACATGGATCACCGGCATGCCTTTTACAGAGGGAACGGGGCAGTCAGATTCTGCGGCGATTGTTACCAAATGGCCCTCCACGATGAATTTTATTTGCTGATGCAGGGTGGAGGGAACTGCCCCTGCCATATGAATCCAGGGCCTCCCTAAGAGCATGTTGTAACTGGCCGTGATATCCAGTACTTGGAAAGAAATGTCAAAAGCATAAGGCTCGATCTCCACCGGCAGCTCAATCTCTCCCACCGTGTCCTTTCTTGATCCGTCAAACGCCCTCACCACCACTTGGCTGGCCCGCAGGCGCTTAGGGCTGATTTTCATTTTCTCCAGAGTACTGTATGGGCAAATATTAAGGGCTGACCCACCATCAATCAAGACTCCGTTCATCACATACCCGGAAGAGATAACTGCAATGTGTAACGGCCTCCGGTGCCCCCTCCCTTCTTCGGGGATGTCGTCGTCGGTAAATGATATTACATTGCTGTCCAATAGGTGGCCCACCAAGTGGCCAAATCTTTCCGTACTAATTGACTTGGGAACATGAGCCTCTTCCAGGACTTTGCTCAATATCTGATGATGATCATTTGATGCCAACGCAAGATCCAAGATTGATGTCAGGGGCGGCTGTACCTCCAGTGTTTTAACCCCACTCGCCTTGCCGTAATTCATTTTCTCCCAAAATTCCAATGCTTTTTCCTCCGATATTTTCCCGTTCTCTTTTCTCGTGTTCTCAAGGACCCGCCTCGGTAGATACAATGGATTTCCCTTAGAGCTGACTGATGCGCAACTGGCCTCCTCGTCGATTTTCCCCCCATAATTCCACGGGACAGCTTTCAGATTGGTAATCGGCAATTGTGACCTAGCGGCTATGACAAGGGGTTTTGGGGCTGATAACCGGATAGGCTCTGTTTTGGTATCTCGCATCACGCCAACTAACTTGACAGGCTCGTTTTGCGCTCCCTCCTGGACATGGGTCATGGCAATTTCTCCTTCTATCCTCCTTATGTATATTGATTTCAAGGGACCTTCTGCCCCACTGCTTTCCACTACGTTCACGCCTCCCCCATTGTGTTCGGGAAGAGGGTTGGCCTTTACGTTTGGGGGTTCCGGTTGCTCTACCACTATCTCTCCGCTGTCGATCATGTTCTGGATTTTATGCTTTAGTGACCAGCATTCTTGGGTGTCGTGCCCTGGGGAAGCCGTGTGGTAGGCGCATCTCTTGCTAGGGTCATATCTCTTGCTTTTCGGGTCTGATAGAGGCAATAGCTCGGTAATCTTTTTCTGGCCCACCAACAGGGTCAGTATATGTTCCAATGAATCCCCCAATGGGGTGAACTCCCTTTCTGGTGGCTTTTCAAACTTCCTGCGCCCCTCATATCTTTGATTGTTGAAATTTGACGGACGCGGGGCCTCATTTCTTGGCATGCGGACCGGAGGGCTGGTCATTATTTTCCCAGATAGTCCTTGCAGTATCAGGGACACATCCTCTTCCTTTTTCTTCTGGGGTCTCCGGGAAGAACTGCCATAGTTTCCACTCTGAATTTGCTCAGCAACAGCTTCAAGAGCTGTGAAATCTCGGATCTTTCCTGACTTCAATCCCATCTCAGCCATCTCCCCATGTTTGATCATTTCCGCAAAAGGCTTCCTATCCCTGCTATCACCCTTTCATAGTAAGGAGCCTCTTGTATATCGATGAAGGTCATTACCATCTCTGCCTCACTCATGGGTGGGTTCACTTGGGCTGCCATCCTCCTCCACCGCTGAGCATAGTCTCTGAAAGATTCACTGGTCTGTTTTCTGATTTTGGTCATCTGGTATCGATCCGGGGCCATCTGGGACTGAAAGCTGTATTGGGTTAGGAAAGTATGGGCCAGCTCCTCCCAATTGTGAATCTTAGCATTGTCCAATCTCGCATACCACATTCTAGCCTCCCCTGTCAGGCTTTTCTGGAACAGTTGCATTCTCAGTGACTCGTCCTCAGCATATCCCCCCAGCTCTCCGATGTATACTTTCAAATGGGTGTAAGGATCCCCTGACCCGTTATACTTTTCAAATTCGGGGAGTTTGAACTTTTCTGGATATCTGGTTCCCGGAAAGATGCACAGATCGGAGTAGTTAACACTGCCATATGACCCGATTCCCTTCATAGTTTTGATGGCCTCCTCCATCTGCTTTATTTTCTTGCTGACAGTGCTGGCAACCTCATCCTCTGGAATGATAATGATTTGTTTTGCCGGTTCAACCTTTGGAGTTTCTGGGGTCAGTATGTTCTCTTGAGATGATGGCCCCGGCTGGTCCTCGAGCTGTGGCCCTGATTTTAGTTTGAAATGCTCTTTGAGCAACATAGTCAGCTCCGTCATTTGATTTCTCACAGTGTTGAACTCTTCCCGAGATACGGGAGCCAGGTCCGGATTAGGGTTTTCAGCCATCTCGACTGCTAGTTCTCTGGCTTTCTTAGATCGGAGACGGGTTTGGGGAGCAATCCTGCGAATAAACAAACCAAGCTTAGTTCCGGGTCATGGTATTGGCAGATGCATGCTAAAGCAATTATTTTTGTATTTTTGGGTTTTGTAATCTTTTTCTGCAAAACAGGGTCAGTGTCCTTTTTATTTTAACCAAGGTAATGACACAGTGCAATTCACGATGCTCTCCAAGCTTGCCCCTGTAAAACAGAGGTTAGTACTTTTATTTGGAAAAAGTGGTTGGTACAAAAGGATTGACTACAGTATGATATTACGTGCGTAAAAATGTAAAAGGGTATGAAGCGACTTCCCTCGCGTTGGGTTTATCTGAGGCTGACCTACCCTAAGTTACTCTCGCGGGCTTTTCGGCATGAAGGTTCCCAGATCTTCGCAACATACTCGAAGGGAATGAATCCGATCTTTCAATTGGATTGGATCTGAGTGGATGCTTTTCCTGAGCCTCGCCGGGGAGCACCCCTTTGAGTCCAGTAATCCACATCCGACGGGTTTGCCTCAGGAGGAGGAACTGCTCAACATACATTCATCATACATTCATCGTACCTCACCGTATGCATATGATGCTAATAAAGTAAAGACTTGAAAAGAAACGCAATCACAGTATTCACATACACGCGCAAAAAGGTAAATCAACGCAAATAACGCAAACACATATTTTTTAGATTTTTAAAGGATAGGAAAACATCAGGATTTTAAATGCGGCTTAAGCCCTCTAATGTCCCCAGCGGAGTCGCCAGCTGTCGACGCCGGGATTTCGTCGTCTCGTTTTTTTTTTATTATTAAAATGCCCTTTCCAATTTTAGCCTTTAGATTAAGATGTGCTTTTTGAAAAAGGGCCGGCTTAATGTCGACGGGGTTTCGAAAGGTCGATTTTGTAATGAGCCAATTGACCAGAGTCGCCAGTTGGTATATTTGAAATGGATGTACCAACTCATCCGGATTTAGTTTTCGTAATCGCTGGCTCATATGTGACTCCGATTAATTGGTCCGCAACCCGAGATTCATAGAGTTCGGGGGCTTGCTTAAGCGAGAGGAAGGTGTTAGGCACCCCCCGACTTCCGTGAAACACGGTTACCGCTATCTTGATGTTTTCCTATCCTTTTAAATCCTAAAATGTGTGAGTTGCGCGTGTGTGCATGTGTGCCTAGGTGAATGCTTGTGGTGAATTTTGTTTGGATTTTTGTATGGCAAATGTGCTTTATCTGGAAAGTGTTTTAACGTCTTTTGACCCAAATGACGAGGTTTTGCTTTTTTATAAGAAAGATTGATTTTTAATTTCGAAAACTTTTGAGGGTTTTTTTATTTATTTATTAGATGTCAAACAATTTTAAACTTTTGTCAAATAGGAATCGAGACTATACATTGCCTTCTAACAGTTAATATAAATAAAACGAGGGCAACTTCTAGAACTCTTTAACCCTATGCACAAAGTTTAATGAAAACACTTATTTATTTACAAAATCGTTTTTTATGACGTTTTAAAAACCAATTAAAGCCTATTCATCAATCATGGATTAAAGTTCGCCAAAACACTTAACCTTTAGACCTCGTGACTCTAATATCCTGAAATTGATCATTTTTTACAAAATCTTCATTATTTGCCTTATTTAAAAACCATTTTTTGTGTCGTAAATTAAACAAGCACTCACAACGTGTCGGGGCTATCCACGGGCATGTAAGCCATCCAGACAACCCCAAACACCCACAATCACATATTTTATTATTATTACGGGGCCTTAACCCGAACACGACTTTGTATCGCTTTAAGGCCGGATATTACAAAATACACATCCATGGACCCTATACCATGATTACATACACCAAAATGTCCATCATCGGGATTTGACCGCGAGGATCTCCTCCCTAGGCTCACATTTACCCAAATCATGGCACAACCAACCCTAAACCAAATCTAACGAGATTTAACATTGCTATCACATTACATAACCCAAATATCACAACTTAATCACTAAAACTATCCATTACCACAACGAACGAGATATCACCGTACGGATGTCATCGGGGCGTTAGGAGGAGTTACTTTCCGATGGAAACCTCGCTAACAACCCCTAATCCACGGATCCTTTATCAACATAACAACATATTACATCACATAACCCAAAACATAAGCTATATTAACAATACAAGCGATAGAATACCAAAAAGACAATCTTTTCACCTTGCAAAACACGGATTCAAGCTTTTATATCACGAAATGGATACACCACAAGATTACTAAGCTAAATAGCACAACAATATGGATCTAGTGCTTGGATCTAACAGCAAAACAACCTCTCTCTCTCTTCCCCGCGAGCTCTCTCTCTCCTCTTTTTCTTTTTTTTTCCTTTTTCTTTTTTTTTCTCCCCGGTTCTCGGGTTGAAGATGGCGATCTATAGTGCTTCAGCAGGCAGCCGCAGATACATCTGCGGCCAGCCGCAGATGCATCTGCGGCTGCCTGCTGTGGCCGTCTCCTCGGCTGCCGTGTACCGCCCTCGAGCCACGCGAACGTCTTTTTGTCGGCAGCCGCGACTGCATCCGCGGCTGTCCAGCGCATTTTTCTCGAATTTCGTGCCACGCGGTATTAATTTTCCAATTTCTGCCGTATTATTTTGGAAAGCTGTTCTTTGATACCTGAATCAATTCTGGGAATGGTTTCCCGACGTCGAGACCCCACCCTAATGCTGTAATTGCAGTGTCCTTGGCCCTTTTTGGCGATTCGCATCGGGTTCTGTCTGGATTGCCCGTAGGCCTCGCCTTAGATGCCTCAATTCTCGTTTTGCGTTTGACAACCTTGATCGTAAGCCGTGGTGGGAACTGCATTTTGGCGCCCACCTCTCCTTGTCGTATATTGGGTCACTTGACGATTTTGCCCTCCTGTCAGGGTTAGTAGAGAAATGCAAAATTTGGGTGTCTACAATGGTTAATAATATTAATGAGGTAATAAAATATTATTAAATGATTAATAATATTAGATAATTAATAAAATATTATTAAATAATTAATAATATTAGATAATGATTTAAAATGTTATTAAATAGTTAATAATATTAAATAATAAATAAAATATTATTAAAGGATTAATAATATTATGAGGTGAATAAAATATTATTAAATGATTAATAATATTATAAGGATGATAAAATATTATTAAATAATTAATAATATTATAAGGACAATAAAATGTTATTAATGGATTAATAATGTTAAGTGATTGATAAAATATTATTAAAAGATTAATAATATTAGAAGACTAATAATGTATTATTAAACGATTAATAATACTACAAGACTAATAAAATATTATTAAATTGTTAATAATATTATATAAGTGTATGAACTATATTAAATAATTAATATAGGTTTTTTTGTGTTTGAAATATTATCAAGTAATTAATGATAATGTTTCCTATGTGTTTATATACCCATAATTATATAATTATGTGGTTCGTAAGGTTTATAAAGGTCATTATACTTACAAGTATAAGATACTAATTTAAGATCAAACTGATTTAATTGTTAGGTCCGTTCAAGGATTGTTAAATTAAGTTGGTTAGCAGTAAACGACGCACGAGGCAAGTCTTCTACCTTTAACTTGTACTTATTGTTGCAATTATTATTCAACTTTAATTACTTTGAGCAATTCAATTATTGTTGAGCAAGTATCTACACTCGTAGATATTTGACAGACCTTTGAGTGAATTAATTATCGAAAATTACTTCACATCGTTATTGATTATTGTATTCGCACATAGTGCTTTTGCAAACTGTTTAAGAACGTCTAAGCTAATTGTTTCGGCTAGACAAATGCATGTTAAATTCATTTAGTTGAATATTATAAAAGCTTATCCAAACCATTGGCTGGTGCGGATTCTTACAGTAAGACTGAGATAGAACAACCCTAGTTAAAGGGGATTTTTATTTGTCGGAGACCCGACAGCGCGCAAGAAAACTAAATGTGATGCATATACATAGGACATGAGAGGACTGATCCCCTCAAGTGTCCCGTTATTTTAACAAGGAGTCAGACATTGTATGTCTGTTCTACCTTAGTAGCAGTTCATGGTCATTAAAGACCACTCAGCAGTAAAGAGTCAATTCCTTCTTTTATTGAACATTGATTCTTGTTATCTTTCACAATTGTTATTGTTGAAACCTTGAAGTTATTTCCCTTCATCATGATATATCGTATGATTGTTGTTTATAAACTTGCTGAGCCATTTAGTTGCTCATTCTTGCTATATCATGACTTTATTTCAGCCAATCCCGAAAGCTCTAAATCGGATAAAGGCAAGGGGAAAGCGAATGTTTAATTTTAGTAGTTGCATGCTAGTTTAGTTTACTGTTATGTAATTACTGTTGTAAATCTTTTGTATTTCCCTTAAGATATGTAATGTTTAAGATTAAGGTAATAGACCTTGGGAAGTGTAGCCTTTTGATTAAGGAACCTTTTGTATTATTCCGCGAAGTTTGATTACAATTTATGTATTTCATTATTGTTTAGTATTGTACAGTGAGAACCAAACCCGAGGTTAAAGAACCCGGATTTGGGGTCGTCACAGGTTGGTATCAGAGCTGTAGGTTAGAAACGCTAGGATTTGCGAAACCTAGGTTATAACCTTAGTATTAAACTCTCATCGAGTGCGTTAGGAGATGAATCAGGGAGATTCATCATGTTGTGTATTTTTGGAGATGGATTGAGAAAATCCATCGAGCCGAGATGTACATGATAAAATATCATTTCATTTCATCAATGAATATATTTTATTGCTGTACTAACATGTGTTATTTGTGTTATTGTAGGATGGCAGAGATAGGACAGACGAGCACTGCTGTAGAGGAGGTGATTTTTACTGATATCCACATGGATACAGTACATCCACGGGTGGCTGCACCGATCGAGGAGCCAGAGTCAGATCCCGAGGAGTGAGATAGAGAGGACGCTGTCTGGGGCGGAGTTATGGGGCAGTACAGCGAGGAGGAGGCTGGTACTGATGATGATGAGGAGGATGAGGAGCCAGCTGAGTATATTGATGGCATGGGCACTGTCGCCAGTGACATCATTGATACTCTCACTACGGCTAACGAGGAGCTAGAGGAGAGGGTTCAACACCTTGAGGAGCAGAACCAGATCCACCAGCAGACAGAGGATCAGTACCGAGATACAACTTATATGTTCTCTGGCGAGAACATAGAGCTGAAGGCGAGGATGGCCGAGATGGAGGTCAGGTTGATAGCCGCTGAGCTGAAGATTCAGCAGACAGAGGCAGAGAGGGAGGCCATGAGGGGTCAGATGCAGCAGGCAGTTGAGGATAGACTAGATATGGAGATTCAGCGTGATGCAGCTCACGGGCAGATGATGGAGCTGGAGGAGGAGGTTAGGGAGAAGAAGGTGAGGATAGATAGACTCAGTTACGTCTATCGCTCATCAGTTGGTAGGATCCAGAGTAGGGTGCACTATTACCCTGCCGAGGAAGGCCAGACCTTGCACACCATCAGTAGGGGTGTGGTCAGGGCTATTGGAGATGAGGAGTACGACGATGCGGTTCGTCGAGGGATGCGCCGTTAGTTGTATTTTCTTTATTTATGATGTATGTACATAGATGCAGTAGAAACCCAACTTTTGTTTTGATAGAGGGTTAGTATGTTGTAAATCCCAACTCTATGAAGTTGTGGGATATGTTAGATCCCGTCTTTTGTTTTAACTATCGGGGTTAGCAGCGTTTATAGCAGTATGCCTATGATGTAAAAGTGCTACGCACTGTGTTTTAGCATATGAATATAAATGCATTTTCGTTTATGTTTATATGTGTCAAGATGATTATTTGTGCTTTAGTTTAAAATACTTAAGCTACAAAACGAAAGTAAAAAGATTGAAACAACTTTAATTAATTAAATTTTCTTTATACAGAAAATGCCGCCACAAAGAAGGAATCAACGACTACCCCCACCACCACCCGAAGAGTCAGTAAATGCCGGAGGGGTACCACCCAACCCTGTCCAAGAGTTCGTGGAAATGCTAATGGGAGCATTCCGCGGACGCAACGCAGAGGCTACTGGAGCAACAAACCCTGCCGCTCCACTAGCAACCTTTAAGGATTTCAAATTAATAGGACCACCCGAGTTCAAAGGGACCACGGATCCTATAGAAGCACAGACCTGGATAGAGGAGATGGAAAAAGTCTTCGAGGTCGCACGAGTTAGGGAGGAGCAAATGACCTCATTTGCTACCTTCATGATGAAAGGAGAGGCCAGCCACTGGTGGAAGGCCAATAAGAGTAGAGCAGGGGAGGGAACGATCGCGTGGGCGCGATTCAAAGAGGTATTCTTGGAAAACTACTTTCCAGAGAGTACAAAGGCTAGGATGGAAATTAAATTCCTAGAGCTGAAGCAAGGTAACATGTCGGTATCGGAATACGCCGCCAAATTCAATGAATTGGCGAGATTTGCCACA
Organism: Hedera helix; assembly: GCA_947179155.2. Classification (NCBI taxonomy): domain Eukaryota; kingdom Viridiplantae; phylum Streptophyta; class Magnoliopsida; order Apiales; family Araliaceae; genus Hedera; species Hedera helix. The sequence continues at coordinate 13,143,325 of OX359286.1, forward strand.
CACCAGGTGGATACTGAGGCGAGGCGCGCCAGAAGATTCGAACAGGGGCTGAAACCGTGGGTTTACAGTCGGGTAGCTGTTCTTCAGATTACAAACTTTGCAACGTTACTGGAGAAAGCTATCATAGCTGAGGGTGGAAATGAAGCTTTGAATAAGCACAACCAGGAGCGGAACAAGAAGAAAGGTGATGGAGGAAACCGAGAGGGCAGCAGTGGGGGCAGCAACTCGAACAAACGCAAATGGAATAACAACAGCAGTTCGGGGACACCCAAGGGCAGTGAATCGAAGAAAGCTAATAAATGCAGTCAGTGCGGAAAGAACCACACCGGGGAGTGCATGAAAGGAAGAAATGTCTGCTATAACTGTGGGCAAGAGGGGCACATCACTCCTAATTGTCCCACACCAAAAAGGAAGGGAGGTTGTTTCGCCTGCGGGGCCATGGACCATCAATTTAAAGATTGTCCGAAGAAGAAGAACACCGGAGGGAGTTCGGGCTATAGGGGAAGCAACAACAACAACAACAACAACGCCAAACTGACCATTGGAGGGCCGGTGCCACAGAACAAACCAACGGCACGGACTTTCAACATGACGGTGCAGGACGCCGTCGAATCAAAAGACGTGGTGTCAGGTATTATTCCGATCAATGATATAAATGCTTATGTATTATTTGATTCGGGCGCTACCTGTTCATTTGTGTCTGATGAATTCGCTAAACGGTTAGAATTGCCTAGACAAAAACTAGAGAACCCAATGAACATAGAAGTTGCAAATAAAGAAGTGATTCCTGTAGAGTATGTACATAGAAACTGTTGTGCTGAAATCAAGGGTCAGAAGTTTAGTGTAGATTTAATTCCAATACGTTTGGGGGAGTTTGACGTTATACTTGGAATGGATTGGTTGTTTAACCATGGAGCTATAATTGATTGTCAAAAGAAGTGTATACACCTTAAGACACCAAATAGGTCTAAGGTCGTATTTTATGGCAGCAAGTCGTCTAGACAATCAGCATGTCTGACGATGATGCAGGCCAAGAAACTGTTAAGGAAAGGTTGTGTAGGGTATTTGGCTCACATAGTGGACACACAGATGGTGAATCCCGAGATGGAGCAAATACCAGTAGTGAGGGAGTTCATGGACGTGTTTCCAGAAGTACTGCCAGGTTTACCGCCAGATAGGGAGATAGAGTTTGTAATTGATTTGGTACCGGGGACAGCACCAATATCAAAGGCACCATATAGGATGGCTCCGGTAGAAATGAAGGAGTTAATGATCCAACTACAGGAGTTGTTGGATAATAAGTACATTCAACCAAGTGTTTCTCCATGGGGAGCACCTGTGTTGTTTGTAAAGAAGAAGGATGGATCGATGAGACTATGTATGGATTACAGAGAGCTGAATAAGGTGACAATTAAGAACAAGTACCCGTTGCCACGAATCGACGATCTTTTCGATCAATTGAAAGGGGCGAAGTACTTTTCAAAGATTGACTTGAGGACTGGTTATCATCAGTTGAAAGTCAGGAAGGAGGATGTACCCAAGACGGCATTGAGAACTCGATATGGGCATTATGAGTTTCTGGTGATGTCGTTTGGACTGAATGCGCCAGCCGCATTTATGGACATGATGAACAGAATATTCAAGCAGTACTTGGATAAATTTGTTGTTGTGTTCATTGACGATATTATGGTGTATTCTAAAACGGAGGAGGAGCATGCTGAACACCTAAGATTGGTGTTGGAGATTTTACGGAAGGAGCAGTTGTATGCTAAGTTTTCGAAGTGTGAATTCTGGTTGGAAATAGTTCAATTTTTGGGTCATGTCATTGACAAGGAGGGTGTTTCAGTAGATCCAGCAAAGGTGGAAGCGGTGATGAATTGGGAACAACCGAGGACGCCGACGGAGGTGAGAAGTTTCTTGGGGTTAGCGGGTTACTATCGGAGATTCATTCAAGATTTTTCAAAGATAGCAACACCGCTGACAAATTTAACGAGGAAGACGGTGAAATACGTATGGACGGAGAAGTGTGAGGAGAGTTTTCAGGAGCTAAAGAAGAGACTTAGTGAAGCACCTGTATTGACTTTACCGGACGATACGGGAGGTTTTACGGTCTACAGTGATGCATCGCACAAGGGACTTGGCTGTGTGCTTATGCAAAACGGCAAGGTCGTTGCGTATGCATCCAGACAGTTGAAGGATTACGAGAAGGGATACCCTACCCATGACTTGGAGCTGGCAGCGGTAGTGTTTGCCCTTAAAATTTGGAGACATTATTTGTATGGAGAGAAATGTGAGATATTCACGGACCACAAGAGTCTGAAGTATATCTTCACACAGAAGGAGTTAAATATGAGGCAACGGAGATGGTTAGAATTGATCAAAGACTATGATTGTGAAATTCTATATCATCCCGGCAAGGCCAACGTAGTAGCAGATGCTCTAAGTAGAAAGAGCAGGGAGAAATTGTTCATCTTGACAGATCAGGAACAATTGGTTCAAGAAATGGCTCGAATGGAGTTGAAGGTGAGAAATCCAAATGAGTCAATGGAAGTAGAAGCGAGCCCAACCTTACTAGATAGGGTGAAAGAGGCTCAAGACAAAGATGAAGAATGTGTCAGAATAAGGATGAGAATGACCGAAGGGGAAGAGGTCAAGTTCAAGGAAGATAACATGGGATTGCTAAGATTTGAAAATCGTGTTTGGGTGCCGCTAGTGCCCGAACTACGAGAAGAGATCTTGCAAGAGGCCCACAGTACGAGATACTCGATACATCCGGGAAGTACGAAGATGTATCAAGATCTGCGTCAGCACTTTTGGTGGCCGAATTTAAAAAGGGAGGTCGCAGAATGTGTCAGCCGATGTCTAACTTGTCAAAGGGTAAAGGCTGAACATCAGAGACCAAGTGGATTACTACAGCCGTTAGAGATTCCTGAGTGGAAATGGGAGCATATCACAATGGATTTTGTGGTAGGACTTCCAGCAACACAGAAGGGATTTGACGCAATATGGGTGATTGTGGATCGACTAACAAAGTCAGCGCACTTTTTGCCGATCAAGATTAAGTTCAGTTTGGATCAGTTGGCCAAATTGTACATTAAGGAGATAGTTTCGAGACATGGGGTGCCGGTATCGATTGTGTCAGACAGAGATCCGCGCTTCACGTCAAAATTTTGGAGAAGTCTTCAGGAGAGATTGGGGACACAGTTGAGAATGAGTACAACATATCATCCACAGACCGATGGGCAAAGTGAAAGAACAATACAGACATTGGAAGATATGCTCAGGGCCTGTGTGATGGATTTCAAGGGCAGTTGGGAGAACCATCTACCATTAGTTGAGTTTGCATACAACAATAGTTATCATGCAAGCATAGGCATGCCGCCTTACGAAGCATTATACGGAAGAAAGTGCAGAACACCTCTATGTTGGGATGAGGTAGGTGAACGCCGACTGTTGGGACCAGAATTGGTTCAACAGACGGTAGAAATTATCAAAGTAATAAGAGCTCGGCTAGTAGCAGCCCAGGACCGTCAGAAGAAATATGCCGACTTACATCGACAGAAGCGAGACTTCGAAGTTGGGAGTTTTGTATTCATGAAGGTATCTCCCTGGAAAGGGAAGATCCGATTTGGGAAGAAAGGGAAGCTGAGTCCGAGGTTCATAGGACCGTTCGAGATATTGAAGAGAGTGGGTGAAGTGGCGTACGAGGTAGCTTTACCTCTTGAACTGGAGCATATTCACAATGTGTTTCATGTGTCAGTGTTGCGACCATACAAGCCAGACCACAAACATGTCATATCCTATGAGCCAATACAAGTTGAGAAAGACTTATCGTACGAGGAAATTCCTGTCCAGATACTGGATAGGAAAGAGCAGAGATTACGGAATAAGATTATACATTCTGTCAAAGTCCTTTGGAGGAACCACAACGCTGAGGAAGCTACGTGGGAGCTTGAAGAAAAGATGAGGGCTAACTATCCGCATCTGTTTTGAGTAGTTTAAATTTGTAATTCCGGGGACGGAATTCTTATAAGGGGGGGAGAATGTAATGACCACGAATTTCATTAGTCATTGTAAATATACTTAATAAATATTTAGCAATGAATTTAAATTTTTCTCATTAATTAATTGTGCATTAGATAATTAAATAAATGTACTTATGTGCTTGTATATTTATTTAAAGAATTAAAGCAAAGTGTATAATTAATTAAAGCAAATCTAATTGGATTATATTTTAAATTCAAATGAGTTGATAAACTAGGTTAAAGATATTAACCTAGTAGCCCATGTAATTAATTTAATTACTAGCCCATGTAATTAATTAAACAAGCCCAATGCTTGATTTAATTAAATGTAGCATAGTTATTTAAATGTTAGCCCAATGTGGTATTTAAATTGAGCCCAAACAATTTAATTAAATGAGCCCAATAGAAGTTATTCCCAAGCCCAATGTGAAGTCCATTAAGGGTCAAACTTTGGTCAATATATATATATATATATATATATGTATATATATATATAGATGTATATATGCACATTTTTGCATTAAAAATAAAGGAAAAATGGCTTGGATAATCCAATTTGCTGAATTCTTGGGGGCCCCACATGGATAACTTGACTTCTTAGATTGCTTGGAAATCCATCCATGTCATATAGTGGTTGAACAACCCTAGTCATTCCATGAGTCAATCAAATGATCATTCAATCAAATAGTAAGCATGATTAGCAATTAAATTGACCAACATGGGTGAATTAGTGAGTTAATGGTGTGTTAGTGGTTGGCTATAAAAGAAACACTCCACACTTGTTCAATGTTTGTTAGTTCATTTGAAGTTGCTAGAAAGAAAAAGAGAGAGAGAGCATTTGAGAGCATTTGAGAGCAAAACACCTAAGTGTTGAGAGAAAAAGCTAAGGAAGGTCTTGGTGGATGTCCTCAAGCTACACAACTTACTTTGGTAGAAGGAGAAGAAGAGCATCCAAGACCTCAAGGTTTAAAAGTGCTCTCAACTTCATCTTATTTCATTTTTGTAGTCTAGAAAGCTTTTGATCGGTTAAAATTAATTTTTAACCGATCAAAACTCGTTTTGATGATCTAGAAGTATTTAACTATGTAATATATGTATATTCATAGATCTATGTGTTTATAAAATGTTTTGGTATGTTAGAAATACATAAAAATGGTAGAAAAGTTCATAACACAATTTTACCGGTAAACCCTAACTATGCATGCTAGGTTTATGGTTGTATTTCGAAATGTACAAATTGGAAAGTGGATTTTTATGGCTAGAAAGCTATATCTATGAGTTTTAAAGATAAAACCTTTTTGAACTTTTCAAAAATAATGAATAACAAAGAAGTTATGGCTTTTACCGCAAAGGATGTTGATTTTAAAACCCTATGTTGCATTGTGAGCCATTTTTAGTCTAGTTACGTTTGGAATTTGGATTTGTGGTCTAAAGAGAAATTGTAGAGGGGGAAATTCTTATGAGAATGGACTCAAGAATCACCCCAAAATGTTTTCGTATGAAGAAGTTATGGCTGTCGGAGCGTCGGAGGGTCGAACAGTCAAACAGTTGACTTTCGGATAAAACGGCTGACGCAGCCGCGTCAGGAGTGACGCAGCTGCGTCAGAACAATCTGCCAAGCAGATTTTTGGTGCTCCGGGTCGGGTCGGGTCGGGTCGGTCCGGGTCAGGTCGGGTCGATCCGGGTCGAGTTTTCTTTGAAAAATTAAGTTGAAATAGGTGTAAAATGAATATATTTGGGTATTAAACAAATTTATATGGAGTCTATTTGTAAATCAATGCTATTTAAATATTTAAATTAAATACTAAGGTTAACCCAATTTAAAAGTTAACTTTTGGTATTATTTAAAGAGTATTAAAATATTACTACATGGTTAATAATATTAATAAGTAATCAAATATTATGAAATGATTGATAATATTAGTAAGAGATTAAAATATTATTAAATGAGTAATAATATTAATAAGTCAATAAAATATTATTAAATAAATAATAATATTAGTAAATGAATAAAATATTATTTAATGATTAATAATATTAGATAATGAATAAAATATTATTAAATGATTAATAATATTAGATAATAAATAAAATATTACTAAATGATTAATAATATTAGATAATGATTTAAAATATTATTAGATGATTAATAATATTAATAAGATAATAAAATATTATTAAATGATTAATAATATTGTATATTAAATAAAATATTATTAAATAATTAATAATATTAGATAATGTTTAAAATATTATTAAATGGTTAATAATATTAATGAGGTAATAAAATATTATTAAATGATTAATAATATTAGATAATTAATAAAATATTATTAAATAATATTAGATAATGATTTAAAATGTTATTAAATAGTTAATAATATTAAATAATAAATAAAATATTATTAAAGGATTAATAATATTATGAGGTGAATAAAATATTATTAAATGATTAATAATATTATAAGGATGATAAAATATTATTAAATAATTAATAATATTATAAGGACAATAAAATGTTATTAATGGATTAATAATGTTAAGTGATTGATAAAATATTATTAAAAGATTAATAATATTAGAAGACTAATAATGTATTATTAAACGATTAATAATACTACAAGACTAATAAAATATTATTAAATTGTTAATAATATTATATAAGTGTATGAACTATATTAAATAATTAATATAGGTTTTTTTTGTGTTTGAAATATTATCAAGTAATTAATGATAATGTTTCCTATGTGTTTATATACCCATAATTATATAATTATGTGGTTCGTAAGGTTTATAAAGGTCATTATACTTACAAGTATAAGATACTAATTTAAGATCAAACTGATTTAATTGTTAGGTCCGTTCAAGGATTGTTAAATTAAGTTGGTTAGCAGTAAACGACGCACGAGGCAAGTCTTCTACCTTTAACTTGTACTTATTGTTGCAATTATTATTCAACTTTAATTACTTTGAGCAATTCAATTATTGTTGAGCAAGTATCTACACTCGTAGATATTTGACAGACCTTTGAGTGAATTAATTATCGAAAATTACTTCACATCGTTATTGATTATTGTATTCGCACATAGTGCTTTTGCAAACTGTTTAAGAACGTCTAAGCTAATTGTTTCGGCTAGACAAATGCATGTTAAATTCATTTAGTTGAATATTATAAAAGCTTATCCAAACCATTGGCTGGTGCGGATTCTTACAGTAAGACTGAGATAGAACAACCCTAGTTAAAGGGGATTTTTATTTGTCGGAGACCCGACAGCGCGCAAGAAAACTAAATGTGATGCATATACATAGGACATGAGAGGACTGATCCCCTCAAGTGTCCCGTTATTTTAACAAGGAGTCAGACATTGTATGTCTGTTCTACCTTAGTAGCAGTTCATGGTCATTAAAGACCACTCAGCAGTAAAGAGTCAATTCCTTCTTTTATTGAACATTGATTCTTGTTATCTTTCACAATTGTTATTGTTGAAACCTTGAAGTTATTTCCCTTCATCATGATATATCGTATGATTGTTGTTTATAAACTTGCTGAGCCATTTAGTTGCTCATTCTTGCTATATCATGACTTTATTTCAGCCAATCCCGAAAGCTTTAAATCGGATAAGGGCAAGGGGAAAGCGAATGTTTAATTTTAGTAGTTGCATGCTAGTTTAGTTTACTGTTATGTAATTACTGTTGTAAATCTTTTGTATTTCCCTTAAGATATGTAATGTTTAAGATTAAGGTAATAGACCTTGGGAAGTGTAGCCTTTTGATTAAGGAACCTTTTGTATTATTCCGCGAAGTTTGAATACAATTTATGTATTTCATTATTGTTTAGTATTGTACAGTGAGAACCAAACCCGAGGTTAAAGAACCCGGATTTGGGGTCGTCACACACAATGACGGTGAAACCGGTTCATAATGCATCTATGGTTTGTGAGTTGTGTGTAGGAGATCACGCGGCTGATGAGTGCGCTATCAATACAGAGTCAGTACAGTTTGTTGGCAACTATAACAGGCAACAACAGGGAAATAATTCAAATAATTACAATCCTGGGTGGATGAATCAACTTAATTTCTCTTGGAGGGAAAATCAAGCACAACATCAAGCTCTAAGGCAGCCCTATCCACCAGGATTTCAACAACCGCAAACACAGCAGCCAGAAAAGAATTCTTATTTGGAGGATCTCTTAGGTAAATTCATGGCAGGTACATATTTAAGAATGAAGGAAATGGATATGAATATGAAAAGCCAACCAGTTGCTATTCGGAATCTAGAGAATCAAATGGGACAGATTGAAAATGCGTTGAATAACCATCCTTATGGAGCATTGCCAAGCGACACGGAGGTCAATCCTAAGCGGGAAGGAAAAGAGCATTGCAAAGCGGTTACATTACAGAGTGGAAAGGAATTACCTGATATAATCACGGATAAAAATCCTAAGCAATCAGCGGAGGAAGAGGACCAGTCTGATAAAGCAGACAGTAAGGTTGGTGTAAGTGAAAGGAGAGAAGAAGGGGAGAAATCAGCTACGTAGAGTGAAGGGGACATCTAAAGACCTAACATGCCTCCAGTCCCCTTTCCACAAAGATTTCAGAAAACAAGATTAGACAAGCAGTTTGCAAATTTTTTAGAAGTGTTCAAGAAATTTCATATCAATATCCCGTTTGCAGAGGTCCTAGAGCAGATGCCGAGTTATGTTAAATTTATGACAGATTCTGTCAAAGAAGAGAAAATTGGGGGATTTTGAAACAGTTGCTTTGATAGAAGAGTGCAGTGCCATTTTGTAGAAAAAGTTACCTCCAAAGTTTAAAGACCCAGGTAGCTTCACAATACCATGTACGATCGGCAGTCAGTTTTATGGGAGAGCCCTTTGTGATCTGGGGGCTAGCATCAACTTGATGCCACTTTCAGTTTATAAGCAATTGGGATTGAAAGAAGCTAAGTCAACAAATGCGACCTTGCAACTGGCAGACAGGTCTTTGACATACCCGAAAGGCATAGTGGAGGATATCTTAGTGAAGGTCGACAAATTAATTTTTCCAGCAGATTTTGTAGTGTTGGATTTTGAAGAATACAAGGAGATCCCGATCATACTTGGAAGGCCATTCCTCGCCACTGGAAGAACATTAATTGATGTGTAGAAAGGTGAACTGATGATGAGGGTTCAAGATCAGGAAGTCACTTTTAGTGTGTTCAAAGCCATAAAATTTTCGAAGGAAGCCGAGGATTGTTTTAGGGTGGATCTCATTGAAGAATCAGTGGAGGAAGTATTCATCGAAAATTGCCTGACAGGCCCACTTGAAGCAGCTTTAGTCAGTTCTGCGACTATGGATGTGCCTAGTGCGAAGGAATTTGTGCAGCTATTAAATGCGTCACCTTTATTCCATAAATTGAAAAAGCAATATAAGTCGTTGGATCAAGAAGAGACTATTAAGAAGCGCACAAAGACATCTTTGGAGGAACCACCAGTTTTGGAACTTAAACCTCTTACTAGCCATTTGAGGTATGCCTACTTTGGTGATTCAAACACATTACCTATCATCATTTTAGCTTCACTTGATGGTGTGCAAGAGGATAAATTGTTGAGGGTACTGAAGGAATATAAATTGGCAATCGGGTGGACTATTGCAGATATCAAGGGGATAAGCCCGTCTTTTTGCATGCATAAGATACTGCTGGAGGATGAGACTAGACCAATAATTGAACAACAAAGAAGATTAAATCTAATTATGAAGGAGGTCGTAAAGAAAGAGGTCATCAAATGGTTAGACGCTAGCATAATATATCCTATATCAGACAGTTCATGGGTAAGTCCGGTGCAGTGTGTACCGAAAAAAGGAGGAATGACTGTTGTGGCAAACGAAAATAATGAACTCATTCCAACAAGGACGGTAACTGGGTGGCGAGTATGTATGGACTACCACAAGCTGAATAAAGCGACTCGCAAGGACCACTTCCCATTGCCATTCATTGATCAGATGTTAGACAGGTTGGCAAGTCATCAGTTTTACTGCCTTCTTGATGGGTATTATGGATATAACTAGATTGTCATAGCACCGGAAGATCAGGAGAAGACTACGTTTACTTGCCCCAACGGAACCTTCGCATTCCGTCGGATGTCTTTTGGTTTATGCAACGCTCCAACCACATTTCAGAGGTGTATGATGGTGATATTCTCAGACATGGTTGAGCATAATCTAGAAGTGTTCATGGACGACTTCTCCGTGTTTGGTGATAGTTTTGATCGTTGCCTCAAAAATTTGACACTGGTATTAAAAAGATGTGTGGAGACCAACTTAGTGCTAAACTGGGAAAAATGCCACTTTATGGTGCGTGAAGGAATTATTCTGGGTCACAAGGTCTTTGAAAAAGGAATAGAAGTGGACAAAGTCAAAATTTCAACAATTGAGAAGTTACCCCCACCCACATCTGTGAAAGGAATTAGGAGTTTTCTTGGCCATGCGGGGTTTTATCGGCGGTTCATTAAGGATTTCTCTAAAATTTCAAAACCCCTGTGCAACCTCCTTGAGAAGGATGTCCCATTCAAATTTGATCAAGCATGTTTCGATGCCTTTGAGGTGCTTAAGACAAAGTTGGTATCCGCTCCGGTGATTACTGTTCTAGATTGGGCTATGCCATTTGAGTTAATGTGTGATGCAAGTGATTATGCGGTTGGTACAGTTCTAGGACAACGTAAGGATAAGATATTCCACGCCATTTACTACTCCAGCAAGACACTCTCAGATGCACAACTGAACTACACCACAACTGAAAAGGAATTACTAGCTGTGGTGTTTGCATTCGATAAGTTTAGAGCGTATCTGATTGGAACAAAGGTTATAGTCTTTACTGATCACTCGGCAATCAAGTACCTTATTTCGAAGAAGGATGCAAAACTAAGATTGATCTGATAGGTTCTTCTGTTGCAAGAATTCGACCTTGAAATTCGAAACAGAAAAGGTACGAAAAATCAAGTGGCTGATCATCTTTCCCGACTCGAAAACTCAAATAATCAAAAAGGAGATGGGTTGGTGATCAATGAATCATTTCCAGATGAGCAACTATTTTTAATCACCGACGAGGTGCCATGGTATGTTGACTACGTCAACTACATTGTAAGTCATGTCCTTCCTCCAAACTTGAGTTCTCAACAAAGAAAGAAGTTCATTTATGACGTAAATCAATATCTATGGGATGAACCATTTTTGTTTAAGACTTGTGCGGATCAAATGTTACGAAGATGTGCTCCACGGGAAGAGGTAGAGAGTATACTGACACATTGCCATGCATCAGACTATGGGGGTCATTATGGGGGAGATAGAACGGCAGCCAAAGTGCTTTAATCAGGATTCTATTGGCCGATGTTATTCAAGGACGCCCATCTTTTCGCGTCAAAGAGTCGGCAATATCTCAAAAAGACATGAGATGCCTCTTAATAGTATCTTAGAAGTGGAGATTTTTGATGTATGGGGCATTGACTTCATGGGCCCATTCCCCTCATCTTTTAACATTCAATACATTTTGGTGGCAGTGGATTATGTGTCGAAATGGGTTGAGGCAGCTGCACTGCCAACGAACGATGCTAGGGTGGTGCTTAACTTTCTGCGAAGAAACATATTCACCCGGTTTGGTACACCAAGAGCAATAACTAGCGACTGAGGAACACATTTCTGCAATAAGTACTTTACTGCCCTTCTTGCTAAGTATAGGGACACACACAAAATTGCCACGATCTATCATCCCAAAACAAGTGGCCAAGTCGAGGTGTCTAACCAAGAGGTAAAACGGATATTGGAGAAAGTTGTTAATCCGTCACGGAAAGATTGGGCAAGGAAGTTAGATGATGCTTTCTAGGCATATCGAACAACCTACAAGAACCCGATAGGGATGTCACCATACAGAATGGTCTATGGTAAGGCATGTCGTCTACCGGTGGAGTTAGAGTATAACGCCTATTGGGCTGTCCGTAAGTTAAACTTCGATATGCAAGCATCGGGGCAAAAGAGATTGTTACAAGTGAATGAGATGGATGAATTTCGTCATCAAGCATACGAGAATGCCAACCTTTATAAGGAAAAAGTCAAAAGGTGGCATGACAAACGAATTCTTGAATGGAATTTTGAACCAGGTCAGGCGGTTTTGTTATTCAACTCTAGACTGAAACTCTTCTTGGAAAAGCTAAAGTCAAGATGGTCGGGATCATTTGTTGTTACCTCAGTATTTCCGCATGGAGCCATCGAGGTTAAGGAACCTAATTCAAAGCGTACTTTCAAGGTCAATAGGCCAAACCACTACGTCACTCCAATTTCATGTATGTTGCATACTCCATCCATCACAACATTCCTCATAGGTAGATTACATCTCGTCTTTGCATGATATGATTGTTCCAGAATGAAATCCTACAAAATAAAAGGTAAAAATTTATTTTGAGTAACAGGTAATGGAATGAAAAGTTCTGCAAATTTATTTAAAATCAATGGCAAAGAATTTAATGAATCTGTAGCCCTCTTCAAATCTTGTTTCGACTCAATTTCTTCTTCTTCTTTTGTCAATCCCAAGCTATGAGTAATGGCCTCTTCCAGATTTTCCTTTTCATTGTCTGTCGTTTCTGGAGTTCCCTCATCTTTACCACTGCTCAACACAATTTCATTGTCATCCTCCTCGTAATCCACCATTGTGTGAGATGGTAATTCTTCAACACTTTGCACCTCCAATTGACTGACTGCAACTTTCAGTTGTTCCACTTGAATACTTATACGCTGAATATTCACATTTGTTTCCTGTTGAAATCGCAAAGCATCAATCATAAAATATTTAAACATATCTTCTAAAGACAAATTAGAGTTAGAAGATTGGTCCTGTTCTTGATCGTTGGGATATATCTGATGGAACTGTTGGTAATCTGGCCAATGTTGACTTGCAGGTTGGTGCACTTGTGGATTCCCATAGCTGAAATTTGGATGATCCCACCATTCTGAGTAGTACGTGTTTGAATAGGAATCATAGTTCCCGTGCTGTCCAAGGAAACCATTTGCATCATTTACTTGTCCATAGAACTCTTCTTGAAGCATTGGACACAATTTCGTTGGATGTCCTACTATGGAACAAATCCTACAAGCCTTCATTGGTTGTCCTCTACCTGCAGCCCAGGCATAGATAACAGAAGTTAGCTCATCAACTTGTTGTTGAAGAAAAGAAATTTTTACCGAATTAAAATAATCATCGTTTTGGTTCCAAGCCATGATTTTCTCCTTCACCTGTACACTCAATTAAACTATGAAAAACAAAAATAAAATAAATAAATAAACTAGAAAAATAAACTACAAAGAAAACAAAGAATAAATTAAAGCAAAACACTCCCCGGCAATGACGCCAAAATTTGGGATGCTGTCGCAAGCAACCAAAAATAAAATCTTACTTTGAAAAATATTAATGTAGTAGTGAAAGTATGAGTCGAACCCACAGAGAGTGAATTATTTTAATAAATTCTAATATTTTCAAAAATAACTAATTAAATGGGGGATTTAGAATTATTAATTAACTAATTAAAATTCAAACAAATAAAACTAATAAATAATAAAGATGAGAAAAATCAATTAAAATAAACTTCAGTTCCTTAGTTCAGTATTCCCTTCTTTTAATTAACAAATTAATCAAGTTATTATTATCTTTTCCTTCAATTGAACTTAATAATCTTAGATAACTGACAATCGCCAAGCTACCCGAAATCCTCCTTAAATTATAAATCTAATGCAGCAATTGCTCACAAAAGACTCTAACTATCATACAACCTAGAACTATCAGTCTATATTTAATATAACAGTTGCATTAAAAATTAGAGAATTAGATTATTCCAAGCAACAATCTCGACATCGCGGATCATTTAACTTGCCATCTTGATAACCATAATAATATTCAAAAGTTTGACCACAATTAAATATTATTAACTGCTACTTATGATCAGATAAAATATCGTTTGCTTAATATCAAATCTTAATCTAGCATATAACAAAAACTTAATTAATTCAACTGGCCAAATCAAATTAATCAAATAAATGACATCTAATCAATTAAAACAGATCATCAAGAATAAATCTCATGCATGAAGGAATATATAATAAAACTCAATTAGAACATTAATTAAAAATAAGGTACAACATCCCTTTGGAACTGAAAAATAAAAGTAGCCAAACATAATAAAAATAATACACTAGAGAATGGAGAGATATCACCTAGGAGAACTCCTAAAAAACTTCCTTTCAATAATGAGAGATTGACCCTATATTTATAGGCCTCTAATTTGTCCAAACCCTAATAGGATTTACAATTAAAAATAAAAATAAAATAAAAAGAAAAATAATTATTATCCTAACCCTAGTTGGAATTAAAATCTAATTTGGAATCAAAAAGTAGCAAAAATCCCGAAATAATCTGATTTCCAGCAATTAACGCGCAACCAAACAAGCCTCAGTTGACCCAGTCAACACGGAAACGCATATTGCTGACGTCACCATGTCGCCGCGAATTGTGCGGAATATATTTTTTTCAACTGCCCCTTGGCCAAACGACGTCGTTTTTGTTATGCGCTCGTTTCCTCGCGCGCAATGCGCGAACTGCTTTCCATTAAATCTCGAAATGGCGTCGTTCTGATCCCGCACTGTGAAGTCTTACGCGCATGGCGTGGACGTCTGTTCTGGTTAATTACGAAAATGCCCCTCCGCGTCTTTTCTTGCTTAATTACCATAATGCCATTAGCTTATTAATAAATTCCTACAAAATAAAATAAAATAGATAAAAATAATATAAAATTACTAAAAATCCTAAAAACACATAATTATAAATAAAATTCCTAAAATACTAAAAATAAATAAAAACACATAAATAAAAAGAAATATAAAAATACTATAAAATTACCTAAATTAACATAAATTAACTAAAATCCTATAAAACCTATTAAAACCAAAATATGCTAAATAATTAAGCATTTATGCACACAATAAATATAAAAACTAAGTATTAGGAAATAAAAATACTGTATAATTTAACCCTATCATAATGTGCATGTACGAGGCAAGACAGTGTCCTTCAACAACGAGGCTATCAATTAATATTACAATCTACCGGCTTTAGAAAAGGACGAGTATGTTGAATATGTGAAACATGACCCTGATTATGACCAAATTATTCAAGAGCTGTACAAACTGGGCACGCGATGAAAGATGAAAGAGAAGGAAGCCATGCAGTTTCCGCTGTCGACATTGAGTCGTTATGGCAAGGCATGGTATGCCTTTATCTGTGCTAAATTAATGCCGTCCACACATGTAAGCGACGTCATTAAAGAAAGGGCGATTTTACTTTATTGCATCGTGCAAGGCAAGGATATTGATGTCGGTGGGGTGATCAAGTAGTCGATCCTCCGAGCTATTGAGAAAGGAACCCGAGGAAGACTACCCCACCCATCCTTAATCTGTGGGTTATGTCAGCAGGCAGGTGTCAAGTGTGAAAGGGATGAGCCCATTTTACATTTGATGCCGCCCGCTAGACCATTCATTGATCGACCGATATAAGGTGTGGGAAGGCGGTGAGTCCGATCCAAGAGGGCTAGGATTTATTATGCATCCAACCGAACCACACGCTGAGGACGAGCCCATGGTTGACCCTCCTAAGGTAGTGTCTTCTGAGGATTCATTATTGAATAAAGTGGATAAACGGGTTCTAAAGTTGCAGAGACGGATCGATCATCAAAACAATCGCCTTGCTAAACGCCAATCCGAGTTTCAACATGGTAATGGTAGAAATGTTCGCCAAGTTGTAACCATCTGCAAATCCATTTTAAATCCCTCCGCCGAAAGTTTTGTCACTATACCCACCTTCCACCTCCGACACTGAAGAAGAAGGCACTGAAGATGTAGTCAACAGTGATGAAGAGGTCGATCATGACGATTGACCTAATCAGGGAAGTCCTCAGTTTCAATTTTCAATCTTTTACTCCATGAGGACATTGTCGTGTTTAAGTTTGGGGGTGTAGTCTAGTAATTTCATAAATAGTAATTTCATATATTGCTTATATTGCGTATAGTTATTAATTTCATATATTGCATATAGTTCGTATATATTGCATATCATTTAGAGTTATTTATTCTTAAAAAAAAAAAAAAGTTTCATTGCATTTAGGAAATCTTGAGCAACGCGTTGATGTGAAAAACTTGATGGTTGGCCAATGATAGAATTTGGATTTATAATTAGTAATTTAGATAAAATGGATAATGATTGCTGAATTTGACTCTTGACTGTTTGTCAATTTCATTTTATTGGAAACCCTTGGTTTTAGAATGCATTTATTCAGTATGTTGTTTTGATTAAGAATTAGGTTAAGTTTAATGAATGTGATGCTTATGAAGGATATTACAAACCTCTATGACATATTTGAGCATGTTTAAAAAAATAAGAATTGCTTCAATGTCCATCAAGAAAAGAATTTTTTTTTATATAAAGTAGAGATGGCTATAAGAAAAGTTTGGCTAGTTTGTTTTTGTGGCCTTAGTTACTCGAACAAGTAAGCCCTTAGGAGTGTCCTTACACTTAATGCCCTAAAACCAACTGGTTTGGGAATCATTGGTGTAAAGTTCGCTCCATGGGTGACTCTGAATAGCCTAATAAAAACGAACATTGCATATGTCATGAAAAGAAAATATATACGAGATAGAGCATAAAACGCACTCGCAAATAAAGTAAATCATGTGAAAAATACATTATAGAGGGGCATTGTAATATCTGAGTAATATCTTTCATTGAGCATTGAGATTCATGAATTTGGCTGCGTTCTAATTGAGTTAATATATTGATTTCACACATACACAATAAGGGTTGAAAATTAAATGAGATTGGTGATATGTTGAGTCTTGAAGGATGCATGAACTTGAAGGTTATTTGGGGTTATTGTTATGAATCTTTGAGGCTAATTTCTGGTTGATTACGTTGATTCGTGCTCGAGTTGTGTCGGTTAACATGAGTCTAGTTTGCATGCATTTTTCAGTTATTTCTTTTGTTTTGGTTGGGACAAGCAAATGCTTAAGTTTGGGTGTATTTGATGAGTGTGAATTACACCTACAAATTGGGCACTTTTGGACTTTGTTTGTTATTATTCCTAATTATTTTAGTGCATTTTATCTAGTTTTTATGTTGTTTTGTAGGAAAGTGCAAATGAGGGATAAATCTAGAATTTTTAAAGAAGCAGTGGCATTTTGGTAAATAACTCGAAGTTGAGCGTCGGGGCTTTCAAACGAGTAGGTGCGTCAGCCCAGTTTTACAGTTGGGCGAATTTGGTTGGTTTTTAGTAGGGTTTAGACGAAATTAAACCTAAATTGGTAGAAGGGATCATAAGTAGACGTAAGGGGGCTAAAGAGGGGAGCTATTGAATGTAGACTGAAGATCACAATTGAAGACTTGGAGGATCAAGGAGTCACTCAAGGAGATCAAGACGGAGGATTGAGAAGACAAGAATTCCTGTGTAGAGTGTTTCTTTTCACTTCCTTTTCTCAGTTTTGTAATCTAAGATGATGACTTTGATGTTCTTAGTTTTTTTTTGATTTCATTATGAACTAACTTATCTATTAAGGCTACAATTGAACCTCTTACTAGTATGAATTAAATATCTATTATGCTTCAATTATTGATTCATTTAGAGTTATCTATCATGTTTTGTGTGCGATTGATAATTGTTTGGCCAACAATTAGTGGGATATCCTAGATGAATTCGGAAGATGAAATCTAGGATTAGATTCAAATGTGATAGCATGTATTCTTAGTTATTTGGTGAATTGAATAACTAGGTTTGTATATGGAATAGGAATATATCTATATGCTGCATGTGACCCGTTTGTCAATTGATTTTTAATATGTTGTTTCTCTTATTTTGCATAGGAATATAGCAAGATAATTGAGGTGAATATTCTTATGTGATCATTGGAAAAGATCTAATAAGTATTCATGAATTCTTGGTCAATACTTTAATGGATTTTATAATTGAAAATATAGAGGATAGGTTCATATGATGTAATTGGGGATATTGTAGTCTTAAGTTTTAAACATCAGATATTCAGTTTCGTGTTAAATTTTAATCTTAGTTTTAAGTTAATTTCCATTATAATCTTCATTTGTGATTGTTTAAATATAATCAAGTTGATATGAAATTCGTTTTGAGAAATTACAAGGCATAGGTCTTTGTGGGTTCGACACTCTACTTTATCATTATATTACTTGTTGATTATGTATACTTGCACGCATATATTTATATAGAAAATACCCAACAGGAATTGATGGAATTAACGTTTTAATGTGCGACAAACAAGTTATAGAGTATTGGATGCTAGAATAAAATTCAAGCATAATGGAATAAATATGGATACAAAAGGACTTAAATTGGATTGAAAATAAGGAAGAAATGATTTTTACGGAATTAAATTGATTAAATTCTCTAGAAAATTTGGCCAAAGTCCAAAATGCCCTCAACAATTTGGTTAATGACCATTGTGTCCTAAAGGGTAAAATGACCAAAATACCCTTGACAAATTAAGTAGTGACCGTCATGTCCCAAGTGATGAAATATCAAAAGTGCCCCTCACTAATTATGTGAAATGACCAAAATGCCATTGGGTTAATTTGATCATAGTTAAGCTTACTTAACTCATATTGAGTTAGCTCTCATAAAACCAAGTAAGTGAGCCTTCTTCCTCATTTGTTTTGCTGGAAAATAACCTAAGAGAGAGTAGCCATAAATATATAGAGAGAAAACTTGATTACGTAAGCCATGGTGCTTGGGGGCGCAGTGTATTGTTTATGGTCGAAAGACTTCGCGGCGGGGGCGCAGTGAACAATGCCCAGAAATTTTTTAAAGTGTTCGAAATGCGAGTTTTGATATAGAATTATAAAGATAAGTTATGTAAACCCTAGATATATAAAGAATGACCAATATAAAGGGTTTCAAGGTATAATGAAATGATGAATGGCATAATATAATATGCCTAAAGCTAAGCCAAAGTGTGATATGGGTTATGAAAAATGTCGGTAACAAGTTAGGATGTATTACCAACTTACTTAAGGTGTAATACATCACATGTGAAATGAATAGAGACTAAAGGTCTAATATTTATTGATTTAGTTTGACAAGTTATAGAAAGTTTATGATCCTATATTGAGGCATATAGTGCAATGTTTACAGATAGCGCTCAATGTAGCAGACTGAAAAAACGGTTATGAAAGGATAGGAAGGCCATGCGAGGCAATACAAGTTAAGCGTAAGATAAATGCAGATCAGACAAGTTTTTTAGACTTAAGTGTACTAACTGTTCTACGTGAATTATGTGATAGTTGAATTGCGCACTACGTGCAACTATGTGTATTAATTGTTAAGTGGAATATGTGCCATTAAGCATAGCATAGTAAGGTAGAGGATGCATAACGCATAAATATAAATTGTAAGCATGAAAGGTGATTATTTGATTGACTTGCTGAGCCTATGTGCTCACTCTTGCCATGAACTAACATTTCAGGTAAAAGTATAAGAAGACCGGAGGTTCCGATGCTACTAAAGGTAAAGATTGATGAAGGAATAGATATATATTAAAAGGATTTGTTATGTGTATCTATGTAATGTGGCTATTCAGATAGTTAAATGCAAACCTACAATGGTAATAAGGGTTATATGATTTGTAAATCCATAGACATAAATGTGCATGAATATATTATTCAGAGAAATTATTGTAAAAGGGTAAGGTGAATGTATTATTGTTGGTCGAGTTTCATATATAATAAACTCACATGTATGGAATAAGAATTTACAGACATGATTATGTGTGGTAGTTTAATGGTGGAATGTATGCACAGGGTATGCTATGTAAAATCATTATATATATATATATATATATATATATATATATATATATATGATTTTGAAAATATAATATACTAGGTCATAACTTATTTGTATATGATCTAAGTTTTAGTAAAGTGAATGCTACAATCCTGAGGCTGGTATTGATAGTAAGTTTTAAGAGAAAAAAAAATATATGGATTGTATTATGGTCAAAGGCTTGGTTTTAAAGGTTACAGGTTAAGTTTTACCATACAAGATCGTCGTCAATATGTTTTATGATTATATAATATGATTTTAAGATTAATGATTATGTTATCTAGATGCAATTGGAAATGAATAAGGAAATTAGGGATTTCTGGTGCGTTACAGGTGGTATCAGAGCAGACAGGTTATAGACCTTAGGTAGGAGTACCTTAGGCTATGACTTTTGTGAGAAAGAAGAAAATAGTATAGAAAGGGACTGTAGAGGAGTTGAGTAAGAAAGAAATGAATTTTAGGAATTCAGGATTAAGAAATGATAAATGATATCTTAAGATAAGATATTAAAAAATAATAAAAGGACTATGAAATCATAAATGATCAAAGATAAGGGACTCTTGATGAGTCGTAAATGGTAAGATAAGATTAAGGGACTCTTAATGAGCTATAAATTGTTAGATATGAATAAAATGGACTCTTGATGAGTTGTGAATAGTAAGATATGAATTAATGAAATTCATATCAGAATAAGGAAAATCCGAGTAAAGAAAAGTTAAGGAAATGTTAGGGTATCTAGGATTTTTCATTGAGGGCTCATGGTAGTGGCTGAGTAGTACACTTCCTTGTATGGGCAGGGATTTGTACTTACTTAGCTTCCTATAGTGATAATCAGTGGAGATCCATCATCACGGTATCAGTTATGTATCTTGAGAAGGTAATTCTCTTCTTTTACATGTACCTGATACATTGGAAGTAAGAAGGATTAAGTGAGAAAGATTAAGATTAGTTGTGTGTTCTGAAAACCCAAATGTATGGTAAGTTCGTGACTCATGATCGTGTGGTGGAGCCCCTCAGTGAATGAGCGACTTTGGCCTGACTAGGATAAGCTCGTCAAGCCATATGATTGTGGTAAGTTCCTGAGCCCAAATGCGTGGCAAGTTTGATGAACATGGGTGGATTAGAAAAGAGAGCCATAAGTTGAGAGAAATAGTTCTCAGAGTTTGGCTAAAATTAAGAAATAGGAAAGAGATAGAAATGTTAAGGAAGAATAAAATGAGTTAAAGAAAGGAAAGGGAAGTTTAAAGGAGTTACGGAAGCAAAAGAATAGATTATTAGGATTGGGGTAGGAAATCCACACTTCTAGCTATGCTAGATCATTGAAGTTTTTAAAATGTGCTTATTCTCGCACGTTGGTGCATTGAAATGTTTTGATCAAATATTGAACTATGATTTTTTTAAAGTTCTGTGATTCATGGTCTATGCCAATTGATTCGGCAAGACAGAGTTATTTGAAAACTTCAAAACGTATTTATGAAATCATTGTCACACTATTGAATATGATGGTGTAATGATAAAATGATGGAATTCTCAACGTACTTCTATGACAGTACGATATTAAGAGGTCTTGAATGACTAAATTCTCAACGTACTGCTAAGATAGTGCGGTATTATGAAGCCTTTTAAAAAAAAATTCTTGGGTTCAAGTTTTGAGCCAATGACAGTGAAAATGAATTTCTAAAAAGTTTTATGTTTGCAATGTATGAATGGTTTAAAGATGTGAGTCTATATCATTTATTTCGGCTAGACCATTTTGATAAAGAAATGAGTAAATGATTATGAATCCAGAAATGGATAAAGGAATTTTTTTTTAAAGTCTGAGGTGAACAACCTTGAAAATGGGATATGATATGTGGGTTGGTTAACGTGGTTCAACCTAAAAATGAAAAGGGTACAATAGGCTGATCACCTAGCGTACCAATAGGCCAAGGAAAAAGAGTGGCGCGGTTGCGTCGTAACTCATGTTCCTGGTGTTTTTGACCCATGGATATTCTCAGTGTTTGTGATTGTTAATATTCTTAACGTGTTCATGGTCTTTGTGACCCCTCAACAAAAGCAAAAATTTGTTTTGAAAAGAAAAAGTTTTGTGGAAAAACTATTCCTATTTATTCATACTACTTCACAATTATTGAACAATTGTGAAGATTCTTGAAATATATTCTAATCTCTTTGAATGAATGATAGAAAGGGGTAAGATGGGTAGACAAATAGAGAGAATGTAAAGGTTTGTTAAAAACCTAGTTGAGACGAAATGAATGTAAAGAGATATGAATGTTGAAATGAGCAAGATATGAGTACACAACAATTTCGAGGACGAATTTTTTTGAAGGAGGGGTGACATCCCAGATTTTTACAGAATTTCCAAATAAGAATTTTGATTAATTTAGTAAAGGTTATAAGATAAGACCTAGTGTTGAATGGTAGGATGTTGTAAGAGTGATTAAATATGAAGTATTATTTGATTAATGTGTTATAAATGACCTATGTGGTTGAAATGATATAGAAGGACTCTTGATGTGAATAAGGGTCTATAGAATGTACGATGACCAGCTATCCATTAAAGTGTATTAGCAGCGTAACAGATCATGAAATTATTATGAATATGAATTTTGATGATTAAATCGAAATATAGCGAATTAAAGACAAAGAATAGAAAAAAATAAATTTTGTAGGACACTAATTGTGTCAGATCAGCATATGATAGATTGGACGTATAAAGCTTAATGTATTTGATCTGATAAGAGAAAGAAGGAATTAAAGTTAGAAATAAAAAAAATAAAGATGTATATATGAATTGAGCTTAAGTGATGAAAATTGATAGCGAGCTTAATGAATAGGCCTAGTGAGGTGAGGTTATGAAAATGGCAAGGTAAGTTATATATGTATGTACAGTGAAGAGGGAACCGTATAACCTAATCGGTCTATTAAGGATTAAAAGAATGATACGACTAACGATCGTGGAACGTTTGAAATTATCAATGAATTGATATTGAATAATTGAAGTAAGATAATCGTGATACGATGTGTAAAGACAAGAAGGTAATACTCTTGAAAGTGAGTACAAGGAATTTAGTATGCAAGTCTAATTTGAATTGGCGATGTGTGCTAAGTAATGTACCAAATGACGTAAAAGTTGTAGAAATGGTTATATGGGAGAATAAGGATTTAAGGGATGGATTTTGGTAATCCGGTCGAGGTTCACTTCTCAAGGAAGCGTTTTAGGGAGAAAATGAGCAATTCGATTATATTGAGATATCGGAAAGTGAAAGTTATGGAATCATGGAACCGAAATGGTTCGAATCAAATTAAGATTTTATTGATATATAATTGGGTATAATGATAAATTGATGATTATGTAATTGATGGAATTAACGTTTTATGTGCGATAAGAAAGTTATGGAGTATTGGATGCTGGAATAAAATTCAAGCATAATCGAATAAATTTGGATAAAAAAAGACTTGAATTGAATTGAAAATCAGCAAGAAATGATTTTTGAGGAATTAAATGGATTAAATTCTCTAAAAAAATTTGGCAAAAGTCCAAAATGCCCTCAATAATTTGGTTAATGACCATTGTGTCCTAAAGGGTAAAATGACCAAAATACCCTTGACAAATTAAGTAGTGACCGTCATGTCCCAAGTGATGAAATGTCAAAAGTGTCCCTCGCTTATTATGTGAAATGACCAAAATGCCATTGGGTTGATTTGATCATAGTTAAGCTTAGTTAACTCATATTGAGTTAACTCTCATAAAACCAAGTAAGTGAGCCATCTCCCTCATTTGTTTTGCTGGAAAATAACCTAAGAGAGAGAAGCCATAGAAATAGAGAGAGAAGTCATAGAAATAGAGAGAGAAAGCTTGATTACATTAGCCATGATGCTTGGTTGGTATTGAAGCAAGAAGAAAAGAGGAAGAGCTTGTCAAGACGAAGCTTTCTATGCAAAGAAGTTGGTCATCCAAGAAGGTATAAAAGTTTTTTAAGCTTAAAACTTTAAGTTATATATGTCAAAGTATGTATTTGTGGTTAAAGATATGGTTTAGATAAGAAAAGGTAGCTAGAATTAGAAGTTTATGGTTAAACCTTAATATATAAGGTTGAACATATGTATATGAAGTTTATGTGTGTAAAAGATAGTATGATAATGTTTAAATGTATAGAAATCATGATTTATGGAGAATCATGTGTTTAATCAAGCTAAAAACCATGACATGTTGGTCATATGTAATATGTTGGAAATTTTGATGAAAACCAAGTTTGACAGGTTGAATATGTAAGATGTATACATATTTTTATGTTAGATAGCTTCAAAGATGCATTAAAGGTTAAAAATTATGTTTTGTAAAGGAAGTTACAATATTAGGCTATGATTTATAATTAAATCAAATCGTAATCTATAAAGTGCATTAGAATATGCATATAGAAGTTACACAGACTTACAAAGTGGTTAAATTTGTATATGATTACCTATGTGGTGCGTGGAGTCAAGAATTGAAATTGAGTTTAACTTTTGGAATTTAAAAGGTTTGCAAAAGTTATGAAAAATGACATTAAAGGGTGATATTTGGCAATTTTGAAGAACTAAAGGTGAAATGAAGTCAAATGACATATTTTTATGTAAATACACGTGTTTAGGTTGATTTGAAAATCAACGGATTGAAATTTGAATGAAAAGGCGATTTGAACGATCAAAATCGATCGTTTCAATTCAAAATGGATTTTTATCGACAAATCTCGCCTCGTGCGAAGTTTTATGGTCTTAAAAGTTTAGACATGTCATATATGAGTTATTTGAACTATGTCAAGTGTTGAAATGAGTTTTGGAAGAAAATGGCCAAAAATCACAAAGTAGTAAAATTGAGTTTTAAAGTTAGAAAAATTTTCCAAGTATGAAGACAAGTTTGAACGTCCTTCTATGTGCTAGTGTATCAATGATTTTGAGAAACCAAATGAGGCAAGTAATTTTTTTATAAAATACTTGGTAGTAAGACCAAGTTTTTTCTAAATTTGGACTTAATTGGATGTGTGAGGAAGGAGATAAAAATCAGCAAAACAGCTGCAAAAATCACAGAGTTTGAGACTGCAGGACTGCGCCGGGGTGCAGTGTACTATTCATGGCCGAGAAGACTTCACGGCCAACGAAGTTTGAAGCAGCCGGGGCGTAGTGAACAGTGCCTAGAAATTTTTTAAAGTGTTTGAAATGCGACGTTTTGATACAAAATGATAAAGATAAGTTATGTAAACCCTAGATAGATAAAGAATGACCAATATAAAGGGTGTCAAGGTATAATGAAATTATGAATGACATAATATAATATGCCTAAAGCTAAGCCAAAGTGTGATATGAATTATGAAAAATGTCGGTAATGAGTTAGGATGTATTATTAACTTACGTAAGGTGTAATACATCACATGTGAAATGAATAGAGACTAAGGGTCTAATATTTATGGATTTAGTTTGACAAGTTATAAAAAGTTTATGATCCTATATTGATGCATATAGTGCAGTGTTTACAGATAGTGCTCAATGTAGCAGACCGAAAAGACGGTTATGAAAGGATAGGAAGGCCGCGCGAGGCAGTATAGGTTAAGTGTAAGATAAATGCATATCGGACAAGTTTTGATGACTTTAGTGTGCTAATTATTCTACATGAACTATGTGATAGTTGAATTGCGCACTCCGTGCAACTATGTGTATTAACTGTTAAGTGGAATATGTGTCATTAATCATAGCATAGTAAGGTAGAGGATGCATGACGCATAAATATAAACTGTAAGCATGAAAGTTGATTATCTGATTGACTTGCTAAGTCTATGTGCTCACTCTTGCCATGAACTAACATTTCAGGTAAAAGTACAAGAAGGCCGAAGATTTCGGTACGGCTAAAGGCAAAGATTGATGAAGGCATAGATAACCATGAAAGGGATTTGTTATGTGTATCTATGTAATATGGCTATTTAGATAGTTAAATGCAAACCTACAATACGGGTTATATGATTTGTAAATCCATAGAGATAAATGTGCATGTATGTGTTATTAAGAGAAATTATTGTAAAAACATAAGGTGAATATATTATTGTTGGTCGAGTTTTATATGTAATAAACTCATATGTATGGAATAGGAATTAACATACAGGATTATTTATGGATAGTTTAATGGTAGAATGTATGCACAGGGTATGCTATGTAAAATCATTATATATATATATATATATGATTTTGAAAATATAATCTACTAGGTCATAACTTATTTGTATATGATCTAAGTTCTAGTAAAGTGAATGTTGCGATCCTGAGGCAGGTATTAATTGTAAGACCCCGAATTTTATGAAATACAAAATTTAATTTTTCTTCATATATATTTTTTTTGAAACAGTAAGTGGTTAAATTAACAAAATTGAAAGTTAAGGATGTTATGTGCAAATTTTATTTTGTCGGACAATATTCGCTTTGTCGGGGAATATTCGTTTGGTCGGGGAATATTCGTGTCGTACGACGGCGCCGAAATAATAAATTATTGGTGGACCCCACAACGGAATATTTGTCGGATATAGAAAACGACAGAAGTAACCTTTTTAAATAAAAATAGTCAACGGAACTGTTAAAATACCGGTGATAAAAGAATAGTAGCATACGGTAGTTTATGGTATTTTCTGTAGCACACGGTACTCTACAGTAACACACGGTATTGCATAGTGTCTCATATTATTGGTCTGATAATTGACACCGTAACTGTTACGCATCATTTCATCGATAATTGTCACTGCATAATATTTTATATTATCAATTCAATAATTGTTGTTACACAGTATTTTGCATTATTGATTTAATAATTGTCATTACACTGTATTTTATATCATTGAGTCAATAATTGTTGTTGCACTGTTTTTAAAATTATTGAACCTAATAATTGTCACAGTAACATATGCACAGTAATTCACATTATTGAATCAATAATTGTCATTACACAGTAACGTATGCTTTATTTTACATTATTGTTATCTCTATTATGATGTTATTTAAACAGTTGTATTTCATTAATTTATTGACTTGAAATCTAAGAGCTAACTATACTGTATTTATAACAATTAGTCATAATAATTGAATTGATAAAGTTATTTGTTTATAATATAAAGTTAGGTGATTATTAGGTGATATGAAATGAATGGTGTAGATTAAAGTGTGAATTATTGTTGAATAATTGAATTGATTTGTTTATAATATAAAGTTAGGTGATTATTAGGTGATATGAAATGAATGGTGTAGATTAAAGTGTGAATTATTGTTGAATAATTAAATTGATTTGTTTATAATATAAAGTTAGGTGATTATTAGGTGATATGAAATGAATGGTGTAGATTAAAGATAATATAATATTTGAAATGGATGGTGTAGATTAAAAGATGATCTTTAAATGAATGGTTTAGATTAAATGAATGATAAGATTTTTGGCTATAAATAGAAGCCTTAACTTAAGGATTTTTCATAAACTTCCTTACTTGTTCTTTCTTTCTCTCTCTAAAATACTTCTTGTGAAAGTTCTCTCTAAGTGTGCATAAGTCATCTTGAGTATTTGTGAAGATCTATAAGTATACGTGTACTGTTCAAGTTAATCAACCTCATTTAAATCAATATCCAGTCACGTGTTACGGTAAGGGATACCATCTTTTTCATCTTCCATTAATCAAACGTACTATGGTAAGAGATTATCATTATTTGATTCTCGAAAATAATATTGTTTCTTTCTTACTCATAAGATGTGCCATTTATTTCCATGTATTAAATTGTGGGAATAACCTTACGGAGCGGATTGCCGCCTGTTGGTGAATAACCTTTCGTATTCATTCATTATTAATCTCTGAGAATAACCTTACGGAGCGAATTGCCGCCTGTTTGGTGAGTAACTCTTTGTACTCAAATTCTATTAAATTGTGGGAATAACCTTACGGAGCGGATTGCCGCCTGTTGGTGAATAACCCTTTGTATTAATTTCCTTCACCTTTTGTTAATCAAACCTGCTACGGTAAGGGATATTATTTTCTTTCATACTCCTAAATCGAAATTTATTATGGAACTATTGCTTCTATAATTCCTGAAAATATTATATGTTCCATAATAGTTGAACTTCATTATTTCAACTGAACCTTCTTATTTACGTGAACCTTTCTATTGAATTGTAACCGTTATTCTGAACTGTGGATCTTGAATATCATTTTTAAATTTCACTCCACATCATGTTGACAATTTGGACATTATTTGAATCTGTACAAAGTAAACTTCCGATACTTATTGTTATCCTATTTCTTCTGTTCATCATTTATATCATTCTAATCATCCAAAAATCAAGCTGTTGTGAATATCTGTGGCCGGGGGCACAGATGTGATATATTTGTTGAACAGATGATAGGTTAAAGGCGATATAATAGGTTAAAGGCGATACATCTGTTCGGTGTATTTTATGGCACGTGGTGAATGTTCTCTTTGGCCCGTAGTGCAA
The DNA here is from genome assembly GCA_947179155.2 of Hedera helix. Lineage (NCBI taxonomy): Eukaryota > Viridiplantae > Streptophyta > Magnoliopsida > Apiales > Araliaceae > Hedera > Hedera helix. Next base: position 13,171,761 of record OX359286.1, read on the forward strand.
AGATGAATTGTTGTTTGGTATGATTATGACCAAAGGCTGAATCTGGTATAATCATGACCGTTGGTGTTATATTGAATGTCTTTGGCCCGTAGTGCAAAGATGAACTGTTGATCTGCATGATTATGATCAGGAACTGTGAATTGTATTATCTTGACTAATGATATTTCAGATGATAAAAGTTGATGATGTTTTTCCTAAAAAGAGAACCGAGTGGACATTATAGTCTGCATTATTCTTCTAATAGATTACTCATTCCGCTGCTATTATTGATCTGAACGTTGTTTAAGAATTTAACTGCAGTTTTTGATATAAACCTTGTAGTCTATTGTATTCTATCAAGAACTCAACTGTTGAAGACTAATGATAATTTATTTGTCATTATCTTAGTCATGATATTCTTTACTGGGCTATTTGAGCTCACCCTTTCTTTTGTTCCATTGTTTTTCAACAGGAGATGAAAACATAACAGGGTCTAGCCGGGGAATGGAGTGAGGGTCCGAGGAATAGTTATCATAGTCTTCACGTTTTGTAAAATAGTGTGGCAATAATAGTGAAGACTTAGTTGTGTATTATTATACACTGTAATGTTGTACGTTGTGCTTTGTTGTAATAATTTTGTTGTAGTCTTTTGACGACTCAAGTTTGGGCTGTGTGGGCCCAGATTTGGGGGCGTCACAGTTGGCATCAGAGCTTAGGGATATGGTCTTTAATGGAGATCTGGGGTAGAACTAGGAGGGGAGAGACGAATAGAATCAGTCACTAGTGTGTCCTACCTAAAATAGATTTTATTATCTAATGAGTCGATTTGAATGTAGGAACATGAAGTGATGAGTCAGTTTATTTGAACTAACATTTATTTTGTGACCACAGTTAAGTATGACATCTGAAAATCAAGAGGTTAACTATGGAATGCCTGAAGCAAATGTAGCCGAGAATCAAGAAGCCCCAAACAATCCTCCTGCCAACTCAGGAAATAATGTTCCTGATAACATGATGAACGATGGATTCTTTAGGAATTTCATGCAGTTCATACAGAATCAAGGAAGAGGAAATCCAGTCAATAATAACGGTAGAAACGCTGGCAATTTGAGGATGGTCACTGTTAAGCAATTTAAAGAATTAGGACCACCTGAATTCCACGGGAAGCCTGACCCACTCAAAGCGGAGGCATGGCTAAAGCAGACGACAAAAATACTTGATGTCTTACAATGCGCTGATGATCAGAAGGTGCCATTTGCCACTTTTATGTTACGAGGTGAGGCGGACCATTGGTGGGAAGCGGTAAAACGTATCCAACCTTCAGCACTCGAAATGTCTTGGACAGAATTCGAAGAACTGTTTAACGAGAAGTATTTCCCAGAAAGCATCCGCCATATGAAAGAGGTGGAATTCATTAAGCTGGAGCAGGGAAACATGACAGTCTCCCAATATGAAGCCAAGTTTGCCGAGTTATCTCGCTTTGCCACCCATCTTGTGGATGACGAAGCACGAATGAGTCGGATGTTCCTAAGAGGTTTGAGATTCAAAATTCGTCAACAACTTAGCTCTCATAAATTTAGTTTGTATTCAGATGTTGTAGATAGGGCTCAAAGGGTGGAGCAAACAGATGAAACATTGCAGCCAAGAGTTAATGATCAGCATAGAGAAAGGAGTGACAACAACCACAGGAACGAGAACCATCGAGGAGGTAACCAACACTTCGCTGGTAATTCCATACCAAATAACAGAAGAGGAGAATCTAGTGGGAACAATTTCAAAAGAAAGAGATTCCATAATAATTATGGAAGGGCACCAGCACCAGTACCAACACCAGCACCGACCCCAGTTTCAAGGGGAGAAGATCGACCACCAGTGAGATGCTATAGGTGTGGTCAGGAAGGTCACATCAGCCCAAACTGTACACTGCAGTCCAAAAAGTGCTACAGTTGTGGGAAAGAGGGTCATCTTGCGCGGTTTTGTCCTGCCACAAAATCAAGTCCAGCTGCAATGATGATACCAAAAGCTAGCGCGGATAAGGGAAAATCTGTAGTTCAAGGGAGAGCTTTTGTTGTGACATCCCAAATGGCGCGAAACTCGAACGAGGTGATAACCGGTAAGCTATTCATAAATTCTCGTGAAGTCTACGCTTTGTTAGATACTGGCTCTACCCATTCTTTTATCTCACCTGCATGTGCTCAGCGTTTAAACTTAACTCCTGAAAACTTGGACTTTGACTTATCAGTTGAAACCCCATTAGGAGAAATGACCATTACATCTACTGTCTATAAATCTTGCCTAGTTCAAATCAACAACCTCACATTACCTGTTGACCTTATTTCTTTGGAGATGCGTGAATTTGATGTGATTTTAGGAATTGATTGGTTGACTACCCATCATGCTAATATTGATTGTTTTCATAAGATTATTAGTTTTCATATTCCTAATCAACCTGTCATGCAAATTCAAGCAATTAAACCATTGAAATCTATAACTGTTATTTCTAGCCATAAAGCCATTCGTTTATTGAAAAACGGATGTCAAGCCTTTTTAGCTCATGTCACTGATTTGAACAAAAATACGTCAAACTTGAATGATATTCCCATTGTTAATGAGTTTCCTGACGTTTTTCCTGAAGAACTTCCTGGCTTACCCCCAAACCGTGAAATTGATTTTTATATTGATCTTGAACCCGGTACCAAGCCCATTTCCAAAGCTCCCTACCGAATGGCTCCCATTGAACTTCAAGAGTTAAAAGTCCAACTACAGGAATTGTTGGATACCGGTTTCATTCGTCCGAGTGCATCACCTTGGGGTGCTCCTGTTCTATTTGTGAAGAAGAAAGACGGGAGTATGAGATTGTGCATTGACTACCGAGAATTGAACCATGTCACCATCAAGAACAGGTACCCGTTACCTCGGATTGATGACATGTTTGATCAATTGCAAGGCGCTCAACATTTCTCAAAGATTGATCTCCGTTCTGGATATCATCAGTTAAAGGTTAAAGCTGAGGACATTCCAAAGACTGCTTTCAGAACTCGTTATGGGCATTATGAGTTCTTAGTCATGCCTTTTGGACTAACTAATGCTCCTGCAGCTTTCATGGACATGATGAACCGGATATTCAAGGAACATTTGGATCATTTTGTGGTTGTCTTTATTGATGACATCCTCATATACTCCAAGAGTCGCGAGGATCATGAACAACACCTGAGATTGATACTACAAAAGCTCCGTGAAAACAAATTATATGCCAAGTTGAAGAAATGTGAGTTCTGGCTTGAGGAGGTCGCGTTTCTTGGGCATGTGATTTCTAGTCAAGGAATATCAGTCGATCCTGCGAAGATTGAAACGGTACTAAATTGGGAACAACCCAAAACAGTAACCGAAGTCCGAAGTTTTCTGGGTCTAGCTGGTTATTATCGGAGATTCGTAGAAGGATTTTCTCGAATCGCCACTCCATTAACGCAGCTTACTCGGAAAAGCACAAAATTCATATGGAGCGAGGAATGCGAGAAAAGTTTCCAAGAACTCAAGAAGAGACTGGTTTCAGCTCCTGTTCTGACCATACCATCAGGATCAGGAGAATTTGTTATCTACAGCGATGCTTCTGGCAAAGGTCTAGGCTGTGTCCTTATGCAACATGGAAAGGTTATAGCCTACGCCTCTCGACAACTCAAAGATTATGAGAAAAATTATCCTACTCATGATCTAGAGTTGGCAGCAGTCGTTTTCGCGTTGAAGATCTGGAGACACTACTTGTACGGAGAAAAAGTGGATATCTATACGGATCATAAAAGTCTCAAGTATTTCTTCACCCAGAAGGAACTCAACATGCGACAACGACGTTGGCTTGAGCTGTTAAAGGATTATGACCACACAATCCAGTATCACCCGGGAAAGGCGAACGTTGTAGCTGACGCTTTGAGCAGAAAATCTTATGCAAGTACAAGTGCACTGCTAACAACACAAAAGTGTATTTTGTACGACTTGCAAAAGATGGAGATAGAGCTAAAGACACCAGGGACCCACTCGAAGATTGCTCACGTGCGAGTAGAACCAACTTTAATCGATAAAATTAAAGCTGCTCAAGCTACCGATCCGGAACTGATAAATATGATAAAGAAAGTACAAGAAGGTGTCATTCCCGAAGCAAGAATTGACGAGAAAGGAATACTTCGAGTCAACTCTCGACTCTGTGTTCCTAACGATCCTGAATTAAAGCATAAAATCATGATGGAGGCACACAACACGCCGTTCGCAATCCACCCAGGAGGTACCAAGATGTATCGAGATCTTCGACATACATTTTGGTGGAACAATATGAAAAGAGAGATTGCGGAGTTTATCTCAAGGTGCCTAACTTGTCAACGTGTCAAGGCAGAACATCAAGTTCCTAAAGGTCCATTACAATCACTTGAAGTTCCCGAATGGAAGTGGGAACACATCAATATGGACTTCGTGACGGGTCTTCCAAAAGTTTCTCAAGGCTTAGATGCAATTTGGGTGATCGTAGATAGATTGACCAAATCTGCTCATTTTTTGCCTATACGAGAAAACTTTTCACTTGAACGTCTTGCCGGTATGTACATAAATGAGATCGTGAGATTGCATGGCATGCCAGTTTCCATAGTTTCTGATCGAGATCCTAGATTCACTTCACGCTTTTGGATCAGTCTACAAAAAGCTATGGGCACTGAGCTACGATTCAGTTCTGAATACCATCCTCAAACGGACGGACAATCGGAAAGGACGATTCAGACCCTCGAAGATCTTTTAAGACTTTGCGTACTAGATTTCAAAGGAAGTTGGGATAAGTACTTGCCATTGGTGGAATTTTCTTACAACAATAGTTACCAAGCAAGTATGGGTATGACTCCATTCGAGGCTTTATATGGACGCAAGTGTCGCTCTCCAATATGTTGGAATGAGGTAGGAGAAGCAAAATTGTTGGGACCCGAGTTGGTACGCTTGACGACCGAAAAGATCCAAATGATCCGACAACGAATACAGACCGCACAAGAACGACAAAAGAGTTATGCTGATCTTCATCGGAGAGACGAAAATTTCAACGTCGGAGATCATGTATTCTTACGTGTTTCTCAATGGAAAGGGGTTACGAGATTCGGAAAAAGAGGAAAGCTCAACCCTCGATTTATTGGCCCATTTGAAATCCTCGATCGAATAGGAACCGTAGCCTACAGACTAGCCCTACCACCAAGTATGTCTCGCATCCATAACGTTTTTCACATATCTATGTTACGTAAATATGTGAAGGACCCAAACCACGTCATTGAGTTAGAACCAGACGTTATAGCAGAAGATTTAACATACGAGGAGGTACATGTTAAGATCCTGGATAAGAAGGAGCAGATCCTACGCTCAAAGGTTATACCTCAAGTTAAGGTTTTATGGAGGAACCAAGATACTGAGGAAATGACCTGGGAGCTAGAATCTGAGATGAAATCTAAGTATCCTTACCTCTTCGATATGTCAGGTACGTCAATTTCGGGGACGAAATTTCATAAGGAGGGGAGGTTGTAAGACCCCGAATTTTATGAAATACAAAATTTAATTTTTCTTCATATATATTTTTTTTGAAACAGTAAGTGGTTAAATTAACAAAATTGAAAGTTAAGGATGTTATGTGCAAATTTTATTTTGTCGGACAATATTCGCTTTGTCGGGGAATATTCGTTTGGTCGGGGAATATTCGTGCCGTACGACGGCGCCGAAATAATAAATTATTGGTGGACCCCACAACGGAATATTTGTCGGATATAGAAAACGACAGAAGTAACCTTTTTAAATAAAAATAGTCAACGGAACTGTTAAAATACCGGTGATAAAAGAATAGTAGCATACGGTAGTTTATGGTATTTTCTGTAGCACACGGTACTCTACAGTAACACACGGTATTGCATAGTGTCTCATATTATTGGTCTGATAATTGACACCGTAACTGTTACGCATCATTTCATCGATAATTGTCACTGCATAATATTTTATATTATCAATTCAATAATTGTTGTTACACAGTATTTTGCATTATTGATTTAATAATTGTCATTACACTGTATTTTATATCATTGAGTCAATAATTGTTGTTGCACTGTTTTTAAAATTATTGAACCTAATAATTGTCACAGTAACATATGCACAGTAATTCACATTATTGAATCAATAATTGTCATTACACAGTAACGTATGCTTTATTTTACATTATTGTTATCTCTATTATGATGTTATTTAAACAGTTGTATTTCATTAATTTATTGACTTGAAATCTAAGAGCTAACTATACTGTATTTATAACAATTAGTCATAATAATTGAATTGATAAAGTTATTTGTTTATAATATAAAGTTAGGTGATTATTAGGTGATATGAAATGAATGGTGTAGATTAAAGTGTGAATTATTGTTGAATAATTGAATTGATTTGTTTATAATATAAAGTTAGGTGATTATTAGGTGATATGAAATGAATGGTGTAGATTAAAGTGTGAATTATTGTTGAATAATTAAATTGATTTGTTTATAATATAAAGTTAGGTGATTATTAGGTGATATGAAATGAATGGTGTAGATTAAAGATAATATAATATTTGAAATGGATGGTGTAGATTAAAAGATGATCTTTAAATGAATGGTTTAGATTAAATGAATGATAAGATTTTTGGCTATAAATAGAAGCCTTAACTTAAGGATTTTTCATAAACTTCCTTACTTGTTCTTTCTTTCTCTCTCTAAAATACTTCTTGTGAAAGTTCTCTCTAAGTGTGCATAAGTCATCTTGAGTATTTGTGAAGATCTATAAGTATACGTGTACTGTTCAAGTTAATCAACCTCATTTAAATCAATATCCAGTCACGTGTTACGGTAAGGGATACCATCTTTTTCATCTTCCATTAATCAAACGTACTATGGTAAGAGATTATCATTATTTGATTCTCGAAAATAATATTGTTTCTTTCTTACTCATAAGATGTGCCATTTATTTCCATGTATTAAATTGTGGGAATAACCTTACGGAGCGGATTGCCGCCTGTTGGTGAATAACCTTTCGTATTCATTCATTATTAATCTATGAGAATAACCTTACGGAGCGAATTGCCGCCTGTTTGGTGAGTAACTCTTTGTACTCAAATTCTATTAAATTGTGGGAATAACCTTACGGAGCGGATTGCCGCCTGTTGGTGAATAACCCTTTGTATTAATTTCCTTCACCTTTTGTTAATCAAACCTGCTACGGTAAGGGATATTATTTTCTTTCATACTCCTAAATCGAAATTTATTATGGAACTATTGCTTCTATAATTCCTGAAAATATTATATGTTCCATAATAGTTGAACTTCATTATTTCAACTGAACCTTCTTATTTACGTGAACCTTTCTATTGAATTGTAACCGTTATTCTGAACTGTGGATCTTGAATATCATTTTTAAATTTCACTCCACATCATGTTGACAATTTGGACATTATTTGAATCTGTACAAAGTAAACTTCCGATACTTATTGTTATCCTATTTCTTCTGTTCATCATTTATATCATTCTAATCATCCAAAAATCAAGCTGTTGTGAATATCTGTGGCCGGGGGCACAGATGTGATATATTTGTTGAACAGATGATAGGTTAAAGGCGATATAATAGGTTAAAGGCGATACATCTGTTCGGTGTCTTTTATGGCACGTGGTGAATGTTCTCTTTGGCCCGTAGTGCAAAGATGAATTGTTGTTTGGTATGATTATGACCAAAGGCTGAATCTGGTATAATCATGACCGTTGGTGTTATATTGAATGTCTTTGGCCCGTAGTGCAAAGATGAACTGTTGATCTGCATGATTATGATCAGGAACTGTGAATTTGTATTATCTTGACTAATGATATTTCAGATGATAAAAGTTGATGATGTTTTTCCTAAAAAGAGAACCGAGTGGACATTATAGTCTGCATTATTCTTCTAATAGATTACTCATTCCGCTGCTATTATTGATCTGAACGTTGTTTAAGAATTTAACTGCAGTTTTTGATATAAACCTTGTAGTCTATTGTATTCTATCAAGAACTCAACTGTTGAAGACTAATGATAATTTATTTGTCATTATCTTAGTCATGATATTCTTTACTGGGCTATTTGAGCTCACCCTTTCTTTTGTTCCATTGTTTTTCAACAGGAGATGAAAACATAACAGGGTCTAGCCGGGGAATGGAGTGAGGGTCCGAGGAATAGTTATCATAGTCTTCACGTTTTGTAAAATAGTGTGGCAATAATAGTGAAGACTTAGTTGTGTATTATTATACACTGTAATGTTGTACGTTGTGCTTTGTTGTAATAATTTTGTTGTAGTCTTTTGACGACTCAAGTTTGGGCTGTGTGGGCCCAGATTTGGGGGCGTCACATTAATAGTAAGTTTTAAGAAAAAAAAAATATATGGATCGCATTATGGTCAAAGGCTTGGTTTTGAAGGTTACAGGTTAAGTTTTAACGCACGAGATCGCTGTTAACATGTTTTATGATTATATAATATGATTTTAAGATTAATGATTATGTTATCCAGATGCAATTGGAAATGAATAAGGAAAATAAGGATTTCTGGTGCATTATAGTTAGTACCTACATTTATGTGAACCCCTTTGTTTGATTTAATGATGACTAGAAGAATATTAATGAATATTTGTAGAAACAAGTAAGTTTTGTAAAGTAGCTATAAATGATTCTATGTAAAAGGACTTAATTAGGGATTAAATTTATCAGGTTGATCCAAATCGTAGAGTATATATATGCAATCCTTGTAATAGCTAAAGTTGTCCTAGGTAAACTGGTGCCTCGTAGAGTTGAGTAAAAACCTACTTTAAGATCTCAGAGTAAACAAAAGGTTGTTAGAAATCGTAAAGTAAGATATTAGATTATAAAGCCAGAATCACTGAACCACTACAAAATGTAAAGTAGATACGTTGAGTGGAGTTACTTCATGATCCAAAAACCAACTCTGCGATTGAAGGGTAGTTCATTCATATCGTATAGTGCAGTATCCTGATATGTTAGTGATAGTTTATAACAAAGATCATAAATCTCAACGTACACTCCTCAATATTGATCCTCAGATGTGCTGGTGATAAGAACAAAAAACAAAACATCTTTATCTAACAACTATATAAGTAAGGACAAATGATATGTGTTTGCTACTGCACCAAAACAAAGTACTATTGAAAGTGACCTGAGGTGGTCCAATAGACAACAATTCAAAGGAATTGGAAATTGACAAGTTCCTAGACAAATTGGAGTAACGGTAACAAACCAATGGACAAATCCTAAAGAGACACTATAAAAGGATTCCTGCCTAAAAAAAGAAAAAAGAAAAAAGAAAAAGTGATCAATCAAGATTAGAAGTGCTGAAAGTTTAAGTGCTCTAAAAGTCTCACTTTATAATTCACAAGAAAAAGAGTATGTTACTAAATCATTTGAAGAGAAGCCTTAAAGCTACTTAGCAGCAGCACAAACAACATAATTTCTTAGTGACTTATAGATCTCTATATAGCCAAGTCTAAGTGACTTGCTTGATTTTTAGTGAATCAACTATTGTATTGGTTCTTAGTGAACCTAGGTTTTTATAACCTACCATCCTTAGTGGATCATCCCTACTCGTAGAGTAAAAGAGAATATTATGAAACTTTTGTACTTTGAATCTCTTAAAAATTTTGTGTCCTTTACTTTTTTGTTTTTCATAACTATTTTTAAATTCCGATAACTCTACAATTTCTATTGTAGCCAATTTGACTTTTCCTTATTTAAGTAAGTTGATTGGCTAGGAATGAGAGATGTGGCCTCTTGTGTGCCAAGCTTTGCTAAGAGAAGCTATTAAACATAAACTAACTTATTAAGTAAAGGTTAATAATACCTAAGTAGGATTAAACTTGAGTTAAGTGAGTTTGGTTGGTGAATTAACTCCTTAACACAACCAACACCTTATATAAGCATTAATGGCTAGCCTTAATGGCTTCCATCTACCTTATAAGGTGCATTAATGACATTAGGGAAGGGGGATGAGGTTTCTTAGGGAGCCTCATTTGTGCTTATGTCCACATTACCCCAACTCTTGCAAGTACTATAAATAGAGACCTTAGGCTTCCTTAAAACCTCACCAATTCACAAGTTCTAAGAGCAAAGAAAGTATAGTGAGATAGAGAGAAAGAAGCCTGGATAGTAAAAGCTTGAAGTATAGTTAAGTAAGCACTCCAAAAGGTAATAATCCATAGTTGTTATAATGTCCATTTCAATTCTAGATTAGAAGTAATGCCTAGCTAGCTTTAAAATTATGTTTATAGAATCTTTAGATATGATGGCCTAGCTATGTAATGGTTGTGGCATCATGATCTACCAAGCTATGCAAATGACTTATGAAACTAGTTTTCATATGGTTCTTGAAAGCTTAAATTACAAAACCTTGTTGTTGGAATCTTAATATCCAATTTATGAAGATTTGTAAATAATGGAATAAGGGATACAGAGGGTTAAGGAATATGTAAAAATGTTGTAGAATATTAAAGCTTTATCCATATTAGTTTAAGAGGTTAAGCATTAAAAAACAAAACGTTAAAAATTCAAGTCTGGCACCATGCGCCTTGGCGCAACCAAGCTCTGCCTCGGTGAATTTCTCTCTATAAATGTACACCCTGGCTCATCTTCCAAGACAAAAATCATGCGCCCCGATGCATGGCCCCGTTTTTAAAAAAATTAATTTTTTTTGAATTATTTTTAATATCCAACATAGCATAATATAATAAGGGGTTATAATGTCCAAAATAAAACTTACATAAATGATTAATTCCTATAAGTTGGAGTACAATGGAAAACTAATTAGTTTATGCAAACTTATAATATTGTGTAGGCAATCTGAAGCGCATTAAACTTAAATTATTAACTGTAAATGATGTACAAGGCAAGTCTATTAACTCTTGTACATTATTTATGTACGTTTGTACAACAATATGTTATTTGTTTAAAATTTCATTATTCTTTCTTTGAAATGATGAAAATTATTATTGAAATGAGAAATGTTATCGAAAGGAGTTAAGCTACTTGATTCGGTTTAAACTCAAATATTGAGTTATTCCTTACGGAATAAATTATTATTGAATTATTATGAAGTCTTTATTAATGGGAGTTTATTACATTAAACCAAATTATTTTGGTGTGATATCTGTATGTTAATAACTGAGATGAACAACTCTTATATAGAGGAATTGGAGCGTCGGATACACCGACATTGCACTATATGCGTTGGAACAGTGTTATCCATAACATCAGGATATGAGTAGGCTGATCCCCTATACACATCCTTGGAGCATTCTAAGTTTATAATGACTGACGAATAAATTAGTTCTTGGTTTTATGTAACCACTCAATATTCTTAGAGTAACAATTGTTAAATCTCTTATTGGAGCTATTTTTATTCTTGAGCTTTCCTTATATGGATATATGTTTAGAATTGTTGACCAATTGGTGCACATTCTTGCAAATTAAATTCTTAATTGTAGCTAAGGAAGAAATACTCGAAGATTCATAATTAAAGGAATAAAAGTAGCAGTGTACTTAGAGTTGTGTATTATTTACTTTGATTGTATTCGTAACTAAGTCTATATGGCATTTTGTAATGAAATAAGTAACTAAGAACTTTGTAATCGAATCTTAAATCAATGATATTATATTAATATTATCATATTACATTATGTCTTTACTTTGATAGAAGTAAAATTGTTAAACATTAACATATTATGAATAAAGAACTATACATCTGAATGAGGGTGTTAAATAATATTGGGAGTTCTAAAAGAACCAGGGTTATTTGAGTAGGCGTTGGTAAGATGCCATCTTTACCTGAATGTCCTCTCCGTTCCAAGAACAATCTTATTATTTAATACTGTGAATTTTAGATATGTAGGGATTATCAATATGAAGAGATATCCATGGTTTATAAAATTGTGTATCTAAGTGAGGGTATTAAATAATATTGAAAGTTCTGATAAAGATTGGGGTTGTCTAATATACGCATCATTAATGTGTCGTCTTTAACAGAAAGCCCCTTTAGTCGAAAATAATGATCTTATTATTATTGTGATACCTCAGGATTTTACAGAAATTCTAAATAAGGATTATGGATAATTAAGTGAAGGTTATAAAACAAAACCTAGTTAAAATGATTAAATGAGATTATTATGTGATTAAGTTGATTTAGTAAGTGATAAATTTGATGAATGTGACATATGTGGTCGAATATAGAGAGATGAATTAAGCCAGAGAATTAGGAAAATGAGAAATTATAAAGAAAATGAATTTTGATGGTTATGTAATGGATTTGAGCTAAATGAGTTATTGTAATACCTATAATAAGGTAATTTGGGAAGAATTATTGTAAGACACGATATTATGTGTCAGCAGGATTATAGATTTAATACAGGTATATATGTATATGTATATGTGATTGATTATAGAAAGCTAGACAATATTGGAAATGATGAAATAGTATGTAAATTGATCGTAAGTTATAAGAATTAAAAATGATATTAAGGAATGGGCCTGGAAAGGCGAGGGGTCAGAAATGGAAGACTAAGATAAGGCAGTGTGTACAAGAAGAAGTAACCGTTTAACCTAACCGACATATTAGGAATTAACGGTATATTAAAGGAATGATATATGGATATTTGAAAGTTATTATGAAATTATGTTAATTGATGGTTATAAGATAATCGTGATTCGATGTGTAAAAATAAAAAGGTAATACTTCAAGAATGAGTAGAGATTTTGTAGTATGCAAACAAAGCGCAAATTGGCACATGTATATGAAGTAAATAAGTCAATGGACGTTAAAGTCAAAATTGTGACATTATAAGCTTTAAAGGATAAATGTTGATGGATTTTGATAATTTGGTCGAGGTTCGTTTCTCGTGGAAGCGATTTATGAATAGGTAAGCAATTTGATTATATTGAGATGTCGGAAAGTGAAATGGATGGAATAGGGAACCAAAAAGGGTTCGAAGATAATTTAGAATGAATATTATGCAAATTGACATTTATGGTAAATTATTATTATTGATCAATGAAATTGGTATTTTGAGGCGTGACAAGAGATTTGGGACAAGCCAATTATGGAATATTTGATGATGGAATGAAATTCAAACATAATGAAACAAGTTTGAATAAAAAAGGAGTTGAATTGATTAAGAAATGAGCATTTTATGATTTAAAGGAATTTAAATTCTCTAGGATTATCATATAATGACGAAAGAGCCCATGGCAATGTGAGAAATGACAAATGTGTCCTAGAAGGGTGTAATGACCATTATGTCCTTAATAAGCCATGTAAAATGACATAACTACCCAACTAAGCATGAGTTAACTTAACCAATCTATAGTTAAGTGTTGGAGAAGCTATACAACACATATATGTGTATATGTTAGTAAATTTTCAGCATATTTGGCTCAAGTCATTCGAAGGTGCTAGAAATGAGAAACCAAAGAGAGAAAAAGAGAGAAAAGGCTAGGGTTTGATGAAATCATGAAGAAGTTGCTGGAAAAAGGATTTCAAGAGAAGGATATTAAGCTACCAAAGTGGATTTTCAACCTTGAGAAGGTTTATTTCATGAAGATAGTGAGCTTAAAGAAGGTAAAAATGATGTTCAAGTTATAAATGTTAATGTTTTAGTGCTTAAATTCAAGAACAATGATAGCCATGTATGTATCCTTGAAAGATATGAGTTGATTATGGAATATATGTAAGTTATGTGTTAGTTGTTTGGTAAATCATGTGAAACCTTAAGGGTTCAAGTAGTATAACAAGGTAGTGCATGATTTATGCATAAATTCAAACTAAAAACCATGAATTATTGATGGATTGTGAGTTTGATGTTGAAAATTTTGAGGAGAACATAACTCAAAGTATTGATCATGTATGAAACATGAGAAATTTCATGATAAATGGCTTTAAAAATTCTTAGATGAAAGAGAAGCATTATTTGTATGAAAAGTTTAAATATTAGGCTATACTTTTTGTGTAGTTAACGTAATAATCTGTAAAGTGCTTTAGAACGCGCATGAAGAAGTTATATGATGATACAAAGTAGTAAGATATATATGTGTTAGCCTATGTGGTGTGTGGAAATTTAAATGTTAAGTTGAGTTATATGTTGAATTTTGAAAATTAAGAAAAATTGTGAAAATAGTATCAAAAGGTGATTTTTGGAAATTTTGAGGAATTAGAGGTGAAATGAAGTCAAATAACTAAGTTTGATAATAATACACATGTTAGAGTCGTTTTGGTAATCGACGGAATTGAATTTGAGCGGAATGGCGATTTGAACGATCGAAATCGATCGTTTCGAATCGAAATGGATTTTTACGGACAAAAGTCGCCTCGTGCGAAGTTTTAAGGTTTTGAAAGTTTGGACATGTCACATATAGGTTATGTGAGCTATGTCAAGTGTTGAAATGGAATTTGGAAGCAAATGGCCAAAAATAACCAAGTTGGGATTTGAGTTTTTGAAAATCTGAAAATTTGGCTAAGTCTGAAAATCGTTTGAACAGCCCTCCTAGGGGCTAGTGTATCTCTACTTTTAAGAAGCCAAATGTGGTAAGTAGTATTTTTGTAAAATACTAGGTAGTAAGGTCTAGATGTGGTCCAAATTTCAGCTCAATTGGAGTTAAGATGAAGAAATTAAAAATCGACAAAGGTAGTGCAAAAATCAGATTTTCAGATTTTGAACATGGCGCCCCTGCGCCATGTTTTGTACTAAAAGTGGCGCCCCGGCGCCATGTTACTGTTCATCGACCAAGAAGATTTCGCGGCCAGCGAGCTCTGGCGGCGCCGGGGCGGAGTTACTGTTCATTTGAAATTTTTTTAAGCTTCCAAAAAGCTATATTTTGATATAGAATGATAGAAATGAGTTATATAAACCCTAAAAGTAATAATAATGGTTAAATTAAAGGGTGTTAAGTTTTAATGAAATGACAAATGGCATAATATAACATGCCTAAAGCTAAGCCAAAGCATGTTATAAGTTATGAAAAAGGTCGGAAGCAAGTTAGGGTGTATTATAAACCTACATAAGGTGTAATACATCAAATGTGAAATGGTTAAAGACGGATGATCATGTATTTATGGAATTAGTTTGGTAAGTTATACTAGTTTATGATCTTATAATGACATATAAGCTATATGTCGACAGACAGAGTTCGAAACGAGCAAGCCGATAAGACGGATAACGAAGGATGATTGAGGAAGTACAGGTTAAGTAAAACAAAGGCGTACAGGCAAGTTTTTCAGATCTAAAAGTACCAATTGAACTACATGAATTATGTGATAGTTGAAATGGGCACTCCGTGCCACAACGTGAACTAACTGTTAAATGCAATACGTGATATTTGAACCTAACATGGTAAAGTAAGTGACGCATGATGCATAATATAAACTGTGAGCATGAAAGATATTAACTGAATTACTTGCTGAACTTTATGCTCATTCTTGCTATGTACTAACGTTTCAGGTAAGGTACAAGAAGGCCGGAGATTCCGGTGCAGCTAAGGTAAAAGGAATGCTTGAATGCATAGATAAACGTGAGGACTTTGATATATGAAATGTGTATATGATTGTAGATCCATAAAGGCTGAATTGTATGTATGTATGTAGGTATGTATAATCCAGCGAGAAGACGCAAATGATATAGTAGATGTATTATTTAATTGTTGAGTTTTAAATGTAATAAACTCATATATATATATGGATAGACATGTG
The DNA here is from genome assembly GCA_947179155.2 of Hedera helix. Taxonomy (NCBI): domain Eukaryota; kingdom Viridiplantae; phylum Streptophyta; class Magnoliopsida; order Apiales; family Araliaceae; genus Hedera; species Hedera helix. The sequence continues at coordinate 13,187,533 of OX359286.1, forward strand.
GATGCAAAATGTATATTTGGATAGATAGAATGAATGAATGTACGAAAGCAGGTATACGTACACAGGAGCAGGTACAGAACATGTACACAATTAGGGCCATGTATAGATAGTTCATGGCGAATTTTTATTTGCAAGTTATACTAAATCATAAAATTATATACGATTATAATAGGTCACAAATAATTGATGTTTGACCTAAGTTTAATAGAGGGTAAGTAAACGTTGTGATCCTGAGACAGGTTTAAAGAATGTAAGATAAATAAGTTTTAAAAAAAAAATATGGACTGTATTTATGGTCAAATTAAGGATTTTAAATGTTAAAGGTTAAGTTTTAACGCATGAGATCCCTGTTAATATGGTTATAAGGTAAGGATTATAAATCAAATAAAGTTTTGTTTTAAAAAAAAAAAAAAAAGGACCAAATTACGGTCAATTAAAGTTAAAGGTTAAGTTTGATGCACGAAATTCCAGGTTAATATGAATTTAAAGTTAATGAATATGATTTCCAGAGATAATCGGATAATTAAATAAGGTCGGAATTTCGGGCTGCTACAATTATACTGTGAATCTTGGATATATATTGGTTATGAATAATAGAATATCTATAATCTTAAGGTTAAAATAGTAGAAGTAAACACTAAGTCTGCTTTAGTAAGTACACCGATTTTGGGGCATCACACAAAGACCACTACTATTAGAGAGTTCAAGAATCTGCACGTGGTAACACTATAAAAGCTTTATAGCAGCTTGCTTACATATGAGCTAGAGCTAAATTAAAGAGCTAAAATAACTATAATAAAGAGCAAAAAAAAAAAAAAAGGATAAGGGTGTAGCCCTTAAAGTTACGGAGATGGTGATAGTGATATTGAATAGAGGATGATAGTCATATTGGAGATGATGATGAGGATTTAACCTTACCAGCCAGAAAATTGAGAAAATTTATAAGAAAAGACAAAAGTAGCAAAAACAAAAGATTCAATAATAATAACGACAGTAATAAGAGATCTTCCTCTAAAACTACAAAAGTCAAATCACTATATAACTGAGTGCAACAAGCCATTGAGGGGGGAGCTCAAGAAAAACAAAAAAGAAGGAATATGCCAAAAAGGATAAGATGGCATACAAGAAGTATTAGAAGAATGATAAAGACCTTATAGCTGAAGGATCGTGGAGTGACAATGATAATGATTATGACTTAGAATTAAACAATGATGAAAGACCTCAAATGGTCAATCTATGCCTTATGGACATTAAAGCTCTTACAATCAACCTTACTAATCATTAAGAAGTTGATATTAGCAATGTGAGGAGCGCCACTAATTTAGTATGCTATCTAGATAGTGGATGCTCAAGGCACATAACAGAGAATAAATCTCCCATGTCAAATTTTAAAGAGAAATATGGACCTGTTGTTGGTTTGCAAATACATATCACACATATAATTAAATTATATAACGCAGAGAAAATAGGCAATAAAATGATTTTAATTTTTTTTACAAACCAAAATCAAGATCTTTCTTATGCGATACTATTAATTGAGGAAGGATAAAAGTGTTATACCTTTGTAGATCAAATCTTCAATAGGTATGAGTTCACCTCCAAAATCCTTCGTGTTATTCAAAATCTACCGATTAGAATCTTATAATCAATGTAAGCTACCCAAGTGTGTAGCCTCTAAAGGTGATCCACCAAGAGTAATATGGATTATAAAAGTAATTTAGATTCCACAAGATCTTGGGTACCTAGCCTTAATTCTCTCTCCCTCTCTCTAACTCGTAGATTTAGGGAATTATTAGAAGTATTCTCTCAATACTTGAAAAGTGTAAGTAACCCCAATCTATAATAAGACTCATCATATTTACAGATTTATTCAACCCTCATAAACTCTTTACGAATAGGGTTTTAATTTAACTCTTAATCTAATTAGGAACCAAATTAATTTAATATAATAATTATAATTCCTAAACCCTTTAGGAACTTAGTTATTTATTATGAAAATACTTTGTTAGTTCCCAATGACATGAAAGATATCTAGAAGAGGGGTTGAATAGATTCTTTAAAACTTTTTCTTTATTTTATTTTAAGAGAGAATGAATTATTAATCAATTAATTTAGCACAACAGAATATGATGTATTTTCCCTTCTTGATGTAATAATTCAACAAGCAGTTATATAGCAGTTATAGCAGTTAATAGACACAAGATGAAAGACACCAGGTTTTAAGTGGTTCAGAGTTCACAAGACTCTTACTCCACTGTTCTGCTATTCGAGCAACAAATCCACTAAGAATACTCTTACAATTTCTGAATCATTAAGATTCCTTCAAGACCTGCTAGCCTTGAAACTTTAGTTCACTAAGAACTCTTCTAGTGAGAAGTGTTAGTTTGAGTGTGCTACTAAGTTACTTTTAACATAAGTTTCTGAAGAACTTTGTAGCGAAGCAAGATACTTTTTCGTTTGATCTTTTTGAACTCTTGCGTATACTTTCTTTCATGTGCGTCGCTTTTTTTCTTTTTCAAATTCGGGCGTCTCTTATAGGAATTTTAGATTTCTTCCCGTTTGAAATCTGCCCTATGCTTTAGTTTCTGCCCGTTACCTTATGATGTAGAGCTGCTGAATATTATATTCATTTAGCTTATTAATGCTCTAACGATGTATTAATTGACCTACTAACATTGTCCATAAAAGGTGTTTCCTTTTTCCTTGGGATAAGATATGTCAGTCGTAGATTTCTGCCAACTTTCATAGAGGCGTTTGGTCTTCCATAAAATACGGCTGATAGGACACAGTCTTCTGACTTAAGCACTGCCTTGAAATCTTCACTCTGTCGCATAACATGCTTTGGTCAGTTCTTTGACATTTTTAACTTTAAGCTCTTGGCAGAGGTTTATCTGTCACATCGATGTAGACTGTTCTTCTCAACTAAGTTGCTTCTGTCTTTTATTACTAGAGAAGAACCATAAGATGTTTAGGTTTTGATTTGCATGATGTGTAGCTGAGGAGAGTCGTAGTATTTCTTTAAATGACTCTTGCTTTTGCTTAACGATTCTCTACAATCAACTCTACGATCATTCTTGTTGTAGTGCCTGGTCTGCGATAAGGCATATCTTAAAGTTTACTCTACGACCACTCTGTTGGCCGTAGAGTCCATTCTACGGTTACTTGCTTTGGTCGTAGAGTCTTCCTTGCGCGGAATCGTAGAGTCCATTTAACGATCAGATGGAGTCGTTGAGTCTTCTTGGTGCGGAATTGTAGAGTCCATTATACGATCAGACTGAGTCGTTGAGTCTTCTTGGTGCGGGGTCATAGAGTTTATTCTACGATTAGACTGTCTAAAGAGATACACCATAAGATTAACCTAACAGATTTGATCTTTTTAAAATCCAAGTCCTTGTACACCACAAAGGACTTTACCACTCAATACATTCATATCCAAAAGACCAATCTAAAAGTTTTGATGTTATCTAACTAAGTCCTTATACATCATAATCAATCAAAAGACTTTACAACTCTATTATTGAATGCATTTATTAACTTAATTCTTATCATGAAATTAAATATGCAATGTTCAATAATCTCTCCCTATTTAATGATGCTAACACTAATATCATAAGGTAGTTTGAACAAATTAATTAAGAAAATGCATTTAATGAGAGAATGCCTAATATACAGTGAGTAGCTATATTTCTAAAAAAAAATATGAATTTTATTGATGTATAGTCAGTTGTATAATGAGTGGTTAAAAAATACATAAAAGTTTGAAATACTTATCTCCTTCTACTAGGAGGTCTTCTTCTCTCATCTTTCTGCCTTTGCCTAGGAGATCTTTTTCTCTCATCTTACTTCATTTGCCTGAATAATGCTCTTCTTTCCTCTTCTGCCTTTTTAAGATCTATTTCTTCCCTTTGCATAGCTTCCTCCTCTTTAACTTGGAGCCATGTTTGTGAGCTGGATGGTCTCGCAATTGAGGATTGTCCTTGATGACTTGGTATAGATGGTCTTGTAGTTGAGGCCTGTCTAGAATGAATTGGTACTGCTTCAAACCTAGGAGGTTGGACTGACGTTTGAACCATTCTCATCCCTTGAGGTGCTCTTCCTCTTCTGCTTTGACTGATAGTTGGTTCTGTACTCATACTATTCTCTCCCTTGTTGGCATCATTAATTTTGGCCACCTCATCCGATAGCTGCTACATACCCTAAATAAGTTCTTGAAGTTGAGTCTGGGTGGCAGTTACATCATTATGATGATCTTGAAGTCGTTCTTCAACCAACATTTGTTTCTTCTCCACCAATGTCAGAGTTTCATCTGATCGATAAGCTTATTCTCTGAAAGATTCCTTTATATCGAAGATCTGATTACCTTGGAGGGGTATAGATTTAGCATTGGTTTTTTGAAGAATATCGATTGAGTGCTGATGATTGGCCATTGCATTCAAAAATATTGCGTCCATTTCCTTGAGATTGTCGAAAACTGCTGCAATTAACTTCTTCAGTTTTAAGGAGAATTCGCTTTCCAAATTTTGAGAAAGGTTGTTTACAGCAGTAACAACATCGTTTAATCTCTGTTGAATGTTTTGGGACTTAGATGCCAGATCGGCGTGTATCTCTGCTTGCATGTATCTTGTAATGTCAGTTAAGCCCTCAATCATAGGAAGCTAGAGATATATTTTCCAGGATTTCTTTGAGGAGATGAGTTGTTTACACCTAGTCAGCCATGGAGTTTAGAATGTGAAAGTATTCATGACTAGAGGTTGAGGGGATGTCTTCATGTGTTAAGAGGAGTCTTGATGGTTGAGAAGGTTGAGCAGGAGGCATTATTTGTGTAGAAGGAAGGATTTGAGGAGAGTCTTGAGGGCACTCTACATTTTGATCATTTGGGCTTCCTGGACCACCAATCATAGAGTGTGTGGACTCTCCGACTGGGGTAGAGTTGGGCGTAGAGCTTGTTTCAGTGTTTGCGTTTGACAGTTCCTCAAATTGATTGAAGGTCCATGCATGTGTATGACATTGAATGAAGGCTAAAGGGTAGCCTTGAGCCAAAATCACCACGTTGTGATATATTTTGTAGGTCTAAAAGAGTTGATCCCATGCTTTGTGCACTAGGGCTCGATGGAATGGTATTAGTGGCAAGAAATTTAGCAGACAGTTGTAGTTGAGGTGCCTTTGGTCATTTCTTTCCATTGCCACTATCTCGATGTCATCCTTTTCATCAGTATTTATTGTGGCTAGAGGGATTGATATGTCTTATTGGATGGTTTCTCCAAGAATCTCCCCTTCAACCTGAGCAATAATAGGTTCAGTCGCTTCAAATGGCTCCCCCTCAACTGAAGCATTATCTAATTTTTCATGTAGCTCCCCCTTAGCTACTAAGCCTTTTCCAGTTATTTGATCGGCTAATTTCACTAGCCTTCTTCTCTTTAGTTTTGGCTCTGTTGAAGTGACCTCCCCAGTCTTCTGCTTGCTATGAGTTTTCGCTCGTTGTTCTGATTCTTCATCTTCTGAGGTAGCCTTCTCTTCAGGAGCAACGTCAAAGGCCTCATTTGATGATCCTTGAGGTTCTTCAATCTCAAGGGCTTTTTTTCCTGTCCTCTTCCTAATTGGTCCGGGAGATTGCCTACTGTCCTCTTGAGATTTTGCTTCTGCAGATATGTTCTTCATTAGTGAGGGCCCAACACCACTCTATGTTCCTTCATTATCCCTAGATCGGAATAGTTTTCTATTCTCAACTGGGTTTCTCTTCCAGTTTTTGAATAATCTCTTGGTCATCCTCTTATTTACGTTGAGGACTTCTCCTTCTGCATGCTCGATCTTGTCCCCAATATGGATTGAAGAAGAATGCTTATGAATCTCCCACAGAGCATTTTGCTGACCCCTTTTGCCTTTTCTACATTTAGGATCCAATTTTTGATCCATTCTAACAGTAAGGAGCCATAGTTGATGTTTATCTTCTTTACTATGGCTGTCATTATCTTCAGCTGGATCTCACTGACGGAGTCATGAGCTGAGTCTTTGCAGATGAGGCATTTTCCTTTGATGTCAGCCAGAAATTCATATTTCTGCAGAAACTCTTTCTTCTTTAATCCTCTCAACTCTGGATTCTTCTTGTGGTGCATCATTCTCAAGCCTTCTTCTGTACTTACCAGATTGAGATTCGTGAGGCCCCCTTGCTTAAAACTTAGGGCTAGGTTTATTTATTCAGGTGTGAGGTTGAACTGGACCCCTTTAACTGTGGTGGTTAGGGTTCCATTTGTATAGAATTCTCAGATTAGCTTTGATAGGATCCTTGTGTTCGTTAGTAATGCCTCTCAAAGGCCAACCCTTTCTAACAGATGGATTATCCTCTGGTACTATTTATCGACGGTTGTGAAGGCTTTGAAGTTTAGTTTGTTTCCCAATATAACTTGAGCAGGCGCCGTTTGTTATTTTTCTAAAACAAGAGGAATAATTTATCTGAGTATTATAAATTTAGGGTTCCGGATTGAGAGAGAGAGAGATAGAGAGATCTAGGTTTTTGATTTTGAAGAATAATGAAAGACGCGTAGTTTTTAAAATATTTAAAACTTCCTTCTATGTTTGCTGAGAGTGAGACGTGTGTCAAACTTTGATAGGAGGACTTCTAGTTGGTTGATGACAATTTTGCCATTTGTCTCCCCCTGAGCTCTACAATCCCTCTTGACACACAAATCCTTGTTTTGACAGTTGTTGAGTGAACTTTATGACTGGGATGAACTCTGCGATCCTTAGCTTGACGATCTTTGAGTGAGCTCTACGATTTGAAGTGTACTCTATGATCCTTAGCTCGACGATTATTGAACGATCGTTGAGTAGGCTCTACAAATTGTTCTTTACTATATCCTTTGAACACTTTTCTCCCTGCAGTGTTAGTAGCTTCCAAAGCATGATATATATTAATAGTCTAGATTTAGCATTCCTAACTCACTTATAAGTTTATTAAATCTTGATTCATCTGAAGGTTTTGTAAAAACGTTTGCTAGTTGATCTTCAGTTGGGATATAGTGTAGTGATATATTACCATTTTATACATGATCTCTAATGAAATGATATCTTATATCTAAGTGCTTAGTTCTTGAATACATGACAGGGTTATGAGTTATGGCAATTGCACTTGTATTATCACAATATATAGGGATATAATTCAGCTCAAACCCGTAGTCTGCAAGCTGAGTCTTCATCCATAGGATTTGTGCACAACAACTGCTTACGGCTATATATTCAGGTTTTGCAGTTGATATGGATACTGAGTTTTGCTTCTTACTAAAACAAGAGATAAGTCTGCTGCTAAGCATCTGGCATGTTCCACTTGTACTCTTCCTGTCTATTTTTCATCCTACATAGTCAGCGTTTGAAAATCCTATTAGATTAAAGGAAGACTCCTTGGGATACTATAACCCCAAATTTGGAGTTCCTTTATGATATTTAAAAATTCTTTTCACAGCTATTAGATGAGCTCTTTAAGGTTAGCCTGATATCTAGCACATATACATGTAGCAAATATTATATCTGGCCGGCTAGTAGTTAGGTATAATAGTGAGTCTATCATACCTTTATACTGAGTGATATCAGTGTTTTATCATTCTCATCTTTGTCAAGCTTAGTGGCAGGTGGCATCGGAGTTTTCATGATGGTTGCAAATTCCATGTCATACTTCTTTAGTAAGTCTTTGATTTACTTGGCTTGGTTGATGAAGATGCCTTCATCAGTCTGCTTTTCTTGAAGTCCGAGGAAGAAGTTAAGTTTTCCCATTATGCTTATCTCAAACTTGCTCTGCATAAGCTTGGCAAATATTTCACACAAATTTTCATCCGAAGAACCAAATATGATATCATCTACATAAATTTAAACTAGCAGTGTTTTATTCTTATGTTTTCTAAAAAATAAGGTAATATCTACTCTTCCTCTAGTGAATCCTTTTTTGATAAGAAAGTTAGTTAAAGTTTCATTACATGCCCCGGGTCCTTGTTTTAGACCATATAGGGCTTTATCTAATTTATAAATATAATCTAAAAGGGTTGGATTGATAAAACCTGGAGGTTGTTCCACGTAGACTTCTTCTTAAAGTTCTCCATTCAGAAATGCACTCTTGACATCCATTTGAAAGACTTTGAACTTCATGTGTGCATCATGGGTGAGGAAAATCGTTATGGCTTCCAATTTGGCAACTGGAGCAAATGTCTCATCGTAGTCAATTCCTTCCTCTTGAGAATAGCCTTTGGCCACCAGTCTTGCTTTGTTCCTTGTAATCACACAATTTTCATCCATTTTGTTCCTAAAAACCCATTTGGTGCCAATGACTGGTTTATGCTGAGGTCTGGCAACCAATCTCCAAACTTTACTCCTTTCAAATTGATTGAGCTCCTCTTACATGGCCTCTATCCAACTTGAATCCCCTAAGACTTCTTCGATCTTCTAAGGTTCCACTTGAGAGAGAAAACTTAGGTAGAAGCATTCATTTGAAGTTGCAGCTCTTGTCTTGATTCCTTCATTTAAATTTCCAATTATTAAATCTTAAGTGTGATCCTTGGTCCACTTTCTTCTGCTAGGAACGTCTGTTCTGGTGCCTTTTTGTCCGAGTTCTTCTAAATTAACTTATTGTTCTGATCGTAGAGTTCCAATGTCTGGCGTAACGAACTCTATGATTTCCTCTGCTCGCTCAACGATTTCTGTTGTTGGTTCTATGGTCGTAGAGTCTGACTCTACAATTTTGAGTTCTTCGATCGTTGAGTGTTGAGCTTTTCTTTTTTGGATCTGATTCATCGAATGTGACATGGATGGAGATTTTAACAGTTAAGGATTCCTTGTTGAACACTCTGTATGCTCTGCTGTTTGTAGCATAGCCAAGGAAGATTCCTTCATCTGACTTTGGCTGGAATTTGGTTAGATGCTTCTTACCATTGTTGAGTACATAGCATAGACAGCCAAACGCATGAAAGTAGCTTATGTTTGGCTTCCTTCCTTTCCACAATTCGTATGGAGTCTTCTTTAATATTGAGTGTATGAGTGATCTGTTCTGGGTGTAGCATACAGTGCTGATGGCTTCAACCCAGAAGTACTCAGGAAGATAGGCTGCTGCAAGAAGGGTTCTTCCTGCTTTAATCAGAGTCCTATTCTTCCTTTCTGCTACTCTATTATGTTAAGGAGTCCTTAAGGCTGAGAAGTTGTGATTGATTGTATTTTCTTCACAGAACTGGTCCATATCTGAAAAGTCAAACCCTTTTCATTCATGATCAATTTGAAGAGCTTGATAGGATGTGAAATAGTTTCATCTTTAGAACTTAGAAAGGATACCCATGTGTATATAGTGTAGTCATCTACTACCACTAGAGAGTATCTCTTTCCTCCAAGGCTTGCAGTTGGGATAGGCCCGAACAAATTCATGTGTAGTAATAGAAGGGCTCTATCATTTGAGTTGGTTGTCTTACTCTGGAGGAGGTCTTTGTTTGCTTTCCAAGTTGACATGCTTTGCAGGGTTTTTCTTTGATGATCTTAAGCTTTGGCAATCCTCTTACTAGGTCTTTGGAGGCAAGTTTAGAGATACTTTTGAAGTTAAGATGAGATAATCTCATGTGCCAGAGCTAACATATATCTTCAGAGGCTTTAGCAAGGAAACAGACTGTCTCATCTGAACTTAATTGGGCAAGGTTGATCACGTAGACATTTCCTTCTCGAGCTCCTACTAGCTTTAAAGATTTAGTCTTCAAATCTCTGACTTGGCATTTTCTATTGAGGAAAGTGACTTGATGTCCTTTGTTGCATAGTTGACTGATGCTTAACAGGTTATGTTTTAGTCCTTCAACATAAGCCACTTTACTGAATGATATTGTACCATTTCCAATTGAGTCATATCCTCTGGTTTTCCCTGAGTTGTTGTCTCCAATGATGACTGCAGGACCATCCTTTTCCTTGTAATCTGACAGACGAGCCTTGTTTCATGTCATGTGTCTTGAGCATCCATTGTCAAGGTACCAGATGGATCTCTTTTCTTGCATGACAAATCAATCTTCATTTTAGTACCCATATTTGCTTGGGTCCTTTTTTGTTAGTACCTTTTGAGATCCAAATCTGTTTGATTTTAGATATTTGCAGTATATGATGATCACTTAATAAATATTTATCATTTCTATAATGGTGCCTATGATTGATATGATGTTGACGATGATGTGTGTATATTTGTGAATTCCTATTTGTCCAGGACCTGTATGAATTATAATTACTCATAGTCCTTATGTTGGCCTGATACACATTCTGCTTCCATACTACTCTACGATTCTCATGTTTCGTAGAGTGAGAGTAAACTCTATGATTTTTGCATGGTTGGTTCGTAGAGTAAGTTTTGCTTGACTCTATGATCCTTCGAGGTTCAACTATAGGTGTTTACTTACTTTTTAATTTTCCGAATCCTAGACCAGTATGAGTTTTATTGTCTAATACGATAGCAGGATTAGCAGAGTGTGGGCAGCTGAGAGAGATTGATTCTGAGGATTTGATGAATACAATTCCTTTATTAAGATTAAAGGAGTTACTTTCATTTACTTCCATTGATTTCTCCATATTAGGCTCTGAGAAAGAATTCTCAAAGCCTAGTCCTGATCTATCAGCCACATCTCTTTAGCTTGAGATCAGAGTGTCCATAGACAAACTTGATTTGTTCCACATAAAAATTGTCTTTCCTAGTTCCTGAATTTTGGAGACTAGTGAAGACTCTTTCTGAGTGTCCAATTCATTTATCTTTTTTAGTTTTTCATTCTCAGTATCAAGACTAGAATAATTTTTTTATTTAGTTTGAAGTGTGGCTTCTAATTTTATGTTAACTTTCCCGTTTTCCTCGTTTAGATGAGAGTGATCTTTAGATAGCATTCTAAACATTTTCATGTATTTGTATAATTCTATCATTAAGTCATGCATGCCTTCTCTAAGATCATCAATGTTTAATTTAGGAGAGTAGAAGTCAAATACCTCATCTACGTTGAATTCCTTTTTGCTGCTTTCTTCTTCTTTTGCCATCAAGCACAGGTTGGCCTTCTGTGGCTCTTCATCGTCACTCTTCTCCTGAGTCACTCCAGGAGCCTTAAGCTATAAAGCTTTTGTCTTTCTTCTTTTGCTTGTGGAGGCTCTTAAATTCTTTCTTTGGATTTGCTTTTGTTCTATCCTTTCTCAACTATTTTCTTAAGGGTTTTGGACACTTAGCAATGAAATGACCTGGCTTTTTGCAATTATAGCAAATGTCATTTATTTGTTCTATGTTGCTGCTTTTGAACTTCTGCGATCTGTTCCTGTTGATGAATCTTTTAAATTGTCTGACCAGCATGACAGCTCCTTCATCATCATCTGATTCATCTTTATCAGAGTCAGAATCATCCTTAAGATTGCTTCTATGAGCTGAAGTTAAGGCTTTATGAGCAATGTTTTTGTCCTTCTTTCTTCCATCAGATAGAGTCTCTGTCCTTTTGATTTAGCTCCAGCTCGTAGGTAAGAAGATTTCCATAGAGCTGTTGTACAGTCATCTCGTGCAAGTTCTTTGACTACCGGATGGCTGTGGTTTTGGCATCCTATTTGCTTGGTAATGCTCTCATGAATTTGATGATGAGATCTCTATTTGGGTAAACTTTCCCAAATGATCTAAGAGAGTTTAACAGCAAATTAAATCTCTTATAGGTGTTTGTAATGTTCTCCCCTGATATGTGGGTAAACATTTCATATTGCTAAATGAGCAGTGATTGCTTATTTTCTCTGACTTCTTCTATTCCTTCGTGCATGATCAACAGAGTCTGCCAGACTTCTTGAGCTGTTTTGTAGTTGACAACGTTTTCAAACAACTCATCATCTAGAGATTGAAATATGATGTTTTTGGCCTTTTTGTCTATTTGAATATCCTTCTTTTCATTGTCTGTTCATTCTTCTTTTTTCTTTGCTACTAGCTTGTTTGAATCTTCAATTGTTAATGTAAGTTTCATTGGTGTTGTAATATCCCATATATTTACAAGAATTGTAGATAAGATTTTTAAAATATTAACTAAAGGTTATGGTTTAAAACCTAGAGTTGAAAAAGTGAGATGTGTAGAAAATGGGTAAACATTTTTTTTAACATAATTTATTTGTTAAAAATTAAATGTGAGAATATTTTAATGATGCATGTAGAGAATTTATTAAGGAAATAAATTCAACTAAGAAGAATTGGTTATATTGATTCATATATACCTAAAGCGTGCTTGTTAGCCCAATAAGATGATGAGTAAGTTAATACTTAATTAAACTAATAAATTAATTAGTTTAAATATGAAGTAAGAAGAAAAGTCATGAAAAATAATTAATTAGGTTAATTATATTAGTTATGAGTTAGAGTTATGGAAAAGCTAGAAGGATTGCCTAATGTGGCAATAATAAGAAGTAATTAATTAAGTAATTAACTTAATTAATAAGTTCATGTATAGAATTCAAAAATGAATTTAAAATAAGCCCAATATGTTAATTGTTGTAAGACTTGTTGTTAATTATAGAGAGGTCTAAATAAATATAAGGATTTAGCCTCATAAAGAGTAAAAGTAATTTAATTAGTGGACTAATCCAAAAGAATTATAGGTGTTAGCCCAATATGGGAATACTTGCATAAATGTAGGTAATTAAATAATAAGCCCAAATATTATGTTAATTAATAGTTCAAGAGGTAATTAATATAAGTCCAATTAAATTATGTTAGCAAATATTGTGGTAGTCCAATTAAATTAATTACCTAGCCCAATTTATAAATGATGTGTGAGTTGTGTTAGCTAGCCCAAATAATTAAATAAGAGAGCCCAATGCAAAAGAAGCTATGGAGCCCAAACATTTAAAAGTCAAATGATGGTCAAAGTGTTGGGAAATTTCAAGTATTGATTTAGTGTAGAGAATTAACTACTGTATGGTTAATTGAATAACCCTAGTTGGTAGACATGAGAGAGCATTAACCAAACATTGGTTAATTGCTAGGTGAATAAATATGATGATGAGAATTAACTATGGATGAGTTAATTGAGCAACCATAGGTAGTAAATAAATTAAAGTTTTAACTATGCATGAGTTAGTTGCTAGCAAAAATTTGTAAATAAATAAATATATATATATATATATATATATATATATATATATATATATATATATATAATGGATGAGAATTAACTAAGGTGAGGTTGGTAGTTTCACCTTGGGTTAGTTGTTAGAAGAGAGTGACCTTACTTGTGTTAGTTGGTGGAGTGTTGACCAATTATAGGGCCCCACTTGGGGATTGAGTAAAAATGCATGTTGCTTATATTCAATTTAAATTGGTCAATTCAAGCTATGATGTGATTTAAATAAAATGTTATTGGTGAATATGTAGAGATATATATGATGTAAGTATATGAATTGGTAGAGAGTTAACCAATGTCGGTTAAATAAATTAACAAAGAGTAATAGGAAAGTTTGACTATCACCAACCCTAGTAAATCAAGATGGTCAATTCTTATGAATTTATGTTTGTAGAGAATTAACCTTACTTGAGTTATTTGGTGGAAGATGTGTGTATGTTAATTTATAAGCTTGGACCATGGTTGATAGTTAAGTTAACATAGGTTACAAAAGTAAGAGCTTTAACCACACATTAGTTAAGTGTTGGAGAAAGGTTGCTTCTAAGTTACACAATTGATAGCTTGTAAGCAATCTTGATGTGGGGTCAATCACTTGGTCATTTCAAGTAGTCTTTCAATCAAATAGTAAGCATCAATTATCCTCTAATTTAACCAATGTTAGTTGATTAGTATGAGTTGATAGTGATTTAGGATGTACTATAAATATAGTGGTTCACCAATACATTGTGTTGGTTAGCCTACCAATACATTGTGTTGGTTAGCCTTTTGTATATAATTTCTAGAGAGAAAAAAGAAAGCTCTTTGAGGGAAAAGTAAGTAAACTTTGTGAGATTGATGATTCACCAAGGAAAGGTGCTAGAGGATAGTTAATGAAGAGTCACAAGCCAAGTTCATATAAAGAGGAAGAAGAGCATCCATATCCAAGAGGTTAAAAAGTGTTATAACCCTTTCTTAGTGCATTTTTATAATTTATATAAGTTTTAAACGGTCAAAATATGTTTTTAACCAATCAAAAGTTATTTTGATGCTCTAGAAGTCCAAATCTATGTTATATAGGTAGATTCATGGTTTAGAATGTTTAATACATGTATTGGTATGTGTGTTACACAAATAAAGGGAAGAAAAAATCCATATAGTGATTTACAAGTAAAACCTAGATGGTTCGATCTTAAATTTTTTTCAAAATGTTTTAAAAAATGTGATCAAATCATGAAATATTGTAAAATAAGAAGTTAGGAAGACAACAACACTAAGTTGGTATCATATGGATGTGTAGATGTTATTTTATTCAAGTTTGAACCAATAAAACCAAGCATTTGTGAAGTTAGTGTTTACTTTGTCTTTTTGAGCAGTTTTTAGTCAAGTTTCGTTTGGAATTTGGATTTGTGATGTAAAGAGAAATTGTAGAGGGGGAAATTTTGATGAGAATGGACTCAAGAATCACCCCAAAATATTTTAAAATAAAGAAGTTATGACTATTGTAGCGTTGGAGGGTCGAGTAGTTAAAAAGTTGACTTTCTGAAAAAGGGGCCTAGCACCCCAGCGCTCGTGGTAGGCGCAGCTGCGACTGAGTGCACCCCCTAGTAGATTTTTTGGCAGTCTGTGTAACGATACAAAAATTCCCAATAATGTAAATTAATAAGTTATTAATAGAAGCTAAATATTTTGGAAGGTGACATGTATTTTGGGACAAGCCAATTATGGTATATTTAATGGTGGAATTAAATTCAAACTTTATGAAACAAGTTTGGATCGAAAAGGATTTAAATTGGATTAAAAATGACCAAGAATGAAATTTTAAGCTAATTATGGAAATTAAATGTTTAGATATATGGGGAAATGACTAAGCTACCTTTGACATTCTAAGAAATAACATATGTGTCCTGAGAGGGTGCAATGACTATTTTTCCCTTAGTTAATCATGTAAATTGTCATAATAAGGTTTAACCATGCATGAGTTAATTAACCAATGTGAGTTAAGTGTCGGAAAATCTTGTGCAACACTTATATGATAAGTTTTCAGCATTTAACTTGGTCATTTTCGAAGATAGCAGTCAAGTGAGCTTGCAAGAGAGAGTTCATAAGATAAAGTGGAGAGGATGCTAGGGCTTTGAAGAAAACTCTAGGATTTCAAGTAAAAGTATACAAGTGAAGGATACTAAGACCTCAAAGTGGAACATCAAGCTCTTAGGAGGTTTATTTCAAGGAGAAAGAAAGCTATAAGAATGTATAATGAGTTTAAGTTATAGGACTTGTTGGTTATCTGTTTAAGTTTAAGAATAGGATGAAGCCATGCATATCTCATGAGCTATATGGGTTGATTATGTGGAATATATGTTATATAGTTGGTTTATCATGAAACCCTAGTTGCTTAGGTGATATAACAAAGGTGGTGCACTATTCATGTGTAATTTAAAAGCTAGAAAGCATGATTCAAGTGTGATCATGTGTTATATGTGGATTGAATTGATGAAAACATAGATTAAGGTGTTGAGCATGTTGAATTCATGTGATAATTCTTTCTTGGTAGCCTAGTAAATGCATGGAAGGTTTAAAAGTATGGCTTGTGTAGTAAAGTTGCAATATTAGGCTAGGATTTATGATTTAACTAAATCATAATCTGTAAAGTATTTTGAAAGGTGCATGTAGAAGCTACACATGCATCCAAAGTTACTAAATGAATATATGTTAACCTATGTGGTGCATGAGATTCAAGATGTTAAATGAGTTTGAGTTGAAAGTTGTTAAAAGTGATAATGTGTCATTTTTGGCCATTTTGAGTAATTGGAGGTCAAATGGGGCTAAACATGTAAGTTTTATGTAAATACACGGGTTAGAATTGATTTGGAAATCAATTAGTGCTTATGGAGACAATTGTCCATTTTAAACGTTTTAAAACGTTTGTTGATTACCAAAATGATTTAATTGGAAAAACAATGCCATTTTAAGATTTTTAAATGTTTTGAAGGCCCATACATATCAATTACATGTGTTATATGTTAAATGATTTATCAGAACTCAGAAATGTTAATTTGGGCCAAAATTAAAATTGATTTTTAAAAGAATTTTTTTTTAGAAAAACCAGAAGGGTGCCATATTTTACACTGTGAACTGCGTCGGGGCGCAGTTCTGCTGAAGGACCACGCCGGGGCGAGATCAAAGCAATCCGGGGCGCAGTCTGGACCGAGCCAATCTCACGGCCAGCGAGATCTCAAACACAAAACATGGCGCCGGGGCGCCATGTACTGAAAATTTTAAAATAAATTAATTTGTCCCAAAATGAAATGTTTTGATATTAAATGGTACCTACATATTTTTTAAACCATAAATTGATAAAATGATCAATGTGGTAGATGTTGAGGACAAATGAGCAATGTGTTATACGTTAAAGGTTATTTAAAGACAAAAGGTAGCTTATATAGCAAGTTATAGCATGCATGTAAATGTAACTAATGCATGAACCTATATTATGGTCATGTAGGTTATAAACGGGGTAATATTTTACCGATTGTGATAGACGAGGATACAGGAAAGTGTTTTATCTGAACTCCTAATTGCAGTTCCTTGAACAGTTATTCATGATATACATTCATGTGCTCATGTAAAGTTCATTCATCAGTGAACTACTTTGAAAAAGGTCAATGCCAATCTTAATCTCAGCTAGACACATATGATGATTTATGTTGAAATCAAATGTTTATTGTTATGTGCCCCAATCCACGTTGTTGTGGTGCGGATTCTATCATATGTAGTAACAGAACAACCCTGATAAAAGGGAGTAAAGTATAAAACAATATAATTTTATGGCGTGGTTGCGTCGCTAGATGTGTATGTTGTGCATAATATAAAAGTACCATGGGCTGATCACCTAGAGTACACATCTAAATTGAACAACAGTCTTATGACTAACTTGGGCAATATTAGTCTATATGATTGGTATTGTTCTTAACAAGTTCTAGGTCTTGTGACCGTACAGCAAGCAAGCTTCCTGTTTTAGTTAATCCTGTAAAGTTATGCATTCTTTTCATGTTCACACATTGAACTATTATTGGTCAACTATTGGAAATGATCAATTACATTGTTTGACCCAGCTTATCATAAATGATTCAGTTTACTGCAAACAATTCATGTTCATTGTAAATGATTTTCTTTCATCATTCCGAAATATCATGTCATCATTGTTTAGTTACTTGCTGAGCTATTTTATGCGCACTCTTGCTTTTAAACATGATATTTTAGCTAAACCTGAGCAGGTCGAGGGGTCGGTACAGACAAGGGAAAAGAAAAAGTCAGCAAACAGTAGATATACAGTGATAGGGTGATGTATATGTAAACATTATCTTTTTGTAATATGGCAGGTACAGATGTATGTATGTATAAAGGTATGTAGAACCTGACATAGTTATGAATGAATGTAAATTAAGTTTTACTATTATTCAGATTAAATGGTTGTGATAACAGGGTAGAATAGTATCGTGAGCACCGAACCCGTGGTTCAAGGGACCCGGATTTAGGGGCGTCACAGGTTGGTATCAGAGCAGACAGGTTATAAACCTTAGGTAGAGAAACCTTAAGAATATGACCTTAAGGAATATAGTAAAACTCATTTAGAGTTCTAAGGGGGTGAATGGTGGAAATTATTAAAGTTAAAATTTTCACAATATGTGTTATGTGCTACGTGTTATGTGTAATAGAGATAAGAAAAATTGCACTGAACTAAAATAATTGTGCTTGTGATTTTATAGTATGCTAGAGATTGGTGAATCCAGTCGGGCAATAGAAGAGGAGCTCAGAGACATTCAGATTGATGTGATGAGCACTGTACCAGCTATGACAATAGTACCAGTTGAGGACAGTGAACCAGAAGAGGATCCAGATGAGCTGGAAGGAGACTCGGGTGTAGCATTGCCAGATAATGCATCCTCTCAGCAAAGAGAGGTTGGCCGAGAATGGGTGACTGGCCTAATACAGCAGAATAGTGAGTTTGTGGACAGGATATTGGAGTTAGAAACTCAAGTTGCTGAACGACAGACAGCTGTAGAGCAAAATGAGAATGCGGTCCAAGTGTTAGTTAATAGAAACATAGAGTTAGGGGATAAGTTGAGACAGGAAGAACAGAAGGTTCAAGAGCTAAAGAATGAAAAAGAAACCTTGGAGGCAAAGCTAAGGGATGCAACTACTGAGATAGCCAGGTACGAACATGCTGGGGCTAAAGCAGTAAGAAGAGTAAATTTGGCAGAGGAGGAAGTGAGGGCCAAGAAAACCCGAATTGATAGCATGAGTGTAAGAATGGAAGACATGAGCTATGCTTTTTGTACAGCGTTTGGAAGGGTACAGGATAGAATGTACTACTACCCAATAGAGTATGACCAGACTAGTAACACTTTGAGTAGGTGGAAGATGATAACAATCATGTATGGAGAATATGAAGATGCAATGAGACGTGGGATGCTTTTGTAGGAAGTTGTAATAAATATATATAGTTATGTATATATGTAATGTGAATCCCTAGTTTGTTATAAAAGAAATAGAAAGTGTTATGTAGCCTCTTTTGTCTTAAGGAGGGAAGGTCTAAGGTGGTGGTAAAGCTGTTAAATGTGAATCTCGACTTTTGTAATCTGAAGGGATGAAAATAGTAATGTGCTACTTGTAATGTATTATGTTAAACACAAGTTAAGTTATTTATGAATATAAATTCAGTTATTAAATGTGTGTTGACACGACTATGCAATTAAAGTTCGTAAGAATGTGGCATGTAAATGATATATAATAATCATGATGAAAATGCCACCTAGACGTAGACCAAATGTTCAACCCTCACCAAAGGAGGTAGTAAATGCTCCCAAGGAGCCAGTTAACCCCATGCAGCAGTTTGTTGACTTGTTGATGGGAGCTTTCCAGACCAGGAATGTTAACCCTATGGTTGACCAACTGGTAGCAACTCGGATTGCTACCTTCAAGGATTTTAAAGCTATTGGACCCCCAAAGTTCAAGGGGATGATGAATCCGATAGAGGCCCAGAATTGGATAATTAAAATGGAAAAGGTATTTGATGTAACAAATGTGACAGAAGAACAAAAAACTGCCTTTGCTACATTTATGTTAAAAGGAGAAGCAAATTATTGGTGGACTACCAATAAAGGAAGACTGGGAGCAGGAGCTGCACCGTAGGAAAGATTTAAAGAAATTTTCCTTGAGGCTTATTTTCCTCCAGTGACACAAGACATGATGGAGGTGCAGTTCTTAGAGTTAAAACAGGAAAATATGACTGTAGCCGAGTATGCGACGAAATTCAATGAGTTGGCAAGGTTTGCTCCACATCAAGTGGACACAGAACAAAGGAAGGCAAGATGATTCGAACGTGGATTAAAACCATGGATTTACAACAAGGTCTCAATGTTTCAAATTGGTACTTTTGCTGGAGTAATGGAAAAGGCTATTATAGTAGAAGGAGGCAGCGATGCCTTAGCAAAGTATAAGCAGGAATAACATGGTAAGAAGAAAGGTGATGGAGCCAACAGAGAAAGTAATAGTGGGGGAAATAACACCAATAAGCGAAAGTGGAATAGTAACCCAACTGGAAGTAAACAAGGGGAAACAAAGAAGAAGATAGAGCCATGTCCTAATTATGGAAAAGGGACATTCTAGAGTATACTTGAAGGGAAAGAACGTATGTTTCAGATGCGGTCAGGAAGGACACATCGCACCAAACTGTCCAATTCCAAAGATAAACAAATGTTGTTTTCATTGTGGAGAAGTGGGCCATCAGATTAGAGATTGTCCTAAGAAGAAAGCTAAAGGAGGAAGTGGAAGCAGGGGAAATACTAGTGGGATCTGGCTATTGGTGGACCTACTCAGCCGGGGAGACCGACGACACGTACGTTCAACATGACAGTTCAGGATACGGTGGCATCAAAGGACATTGTGTCAGGTATCATTACTATCAATGATACAAATGCATATGTGTTGTTTGATTCGGGTGCTACATGTTCTTTTATATCTGATGAATTTGCTAAGAATTTGAATCTACCTCAATCAAAGTTAGAAAATGTGTTAAACATAGAAGTAGCGAATAAGGAAGTAATTCAGGTGGAGAATATTCATCGGGATTGTTACTTGACGATAAGAGGGCATAGGCTGGTAGTTGACCTAATTCCTATTTGGTTAGAAGAGTTTGATGTAATACTGGGAATGGACTGGTTGTATAGCCAAGGGGCGATGATTGACTACTAAAAGAAATGTGTAAACCTTTAGACTCCTTACAAGTCTAAAGGTAGTATTCTATGGTAGCAAGTCGTCACGACAATCTTGTTGTCTGACGATGATACAAGCCACTAAGTTGCTAAGGAAATGATGTATGGCATATCTAGCGCATGTGGTCGATACACGAGTAGTGGGATCCGAAATGGGTCAGATACCCGTGGTAAAAGATTATGCAGATGTATTTCCAAATGAATTGCCCGGTCTTCCGCTAGATAGGGAGATCGAATTTGTTATAGATCTTGAGTCAGAAACGACAACAATTTCAAAGGCACCGTACAGAATGGCTCCAGTAGAATTGAAAGAATTGATGGTTCAATTACAAGAATTGTTGGACAAAAAGTATATCCAACCGAGTGTGTCTCCTTCGGGAGCACCAATTTTATTTGTAAAGAAGAAAGACGGATCGGTAAGGCTATGTATCGACTATAGAAAGTTAAACAAAGTGACAATAAAGAACAAGTATCCGTTACCAAGAATCAATGATTTATTTGATCAGCTACGTGGAGCCAAGTATTTTTCGAAGATTGATTTGAGAAGTGGTTATCACCAGTTAAAGGTGAGACCTGAGGATGTACCCAAACCAGCATTTAGGACTCGTTACAGTCATTACGAATTCCTAGTAATGTCATTTGGGTTGACGAACGCGTCGACTGCATTTATGGATTTAATGAATAGAGTGTTCAAGCAATATTTGGACAAGTTCGTGGTGGTATTCATCGACGACATTTTGATTTATTCAAAGACTCAGGAAGAGCATGCAGAACATTTGAGAATTGTATTGGAAAAGTTGAGAGAAGTAAAGTTGTATGTAAAATTTTCGAAATGTGAGTTTTGGTTGGAAAGAGTGCAATTTCTGGGGCACGTGATCGACCAACATGGGATATCTGTAGATCCAGCCAAAGTTGAGGCAGTAATAAACTGGGAACAACCAAAGACACCAACTGAGGTGCGAAGTTTTCTTGGTTTAGCAGGATATTATAGACGATTTATTAAAGACTTCTCAAAGTTATCAGGACCTCTAACTAATTTGATAAGAAAAGCTGTAAAGTTTGTATGGTCAGATAAATGTGAGGAGAGTTTCATGGAACTCAAGAAAAGACTAAGTGAAGCACCTGTGTTGTCGTTGCCGGATGATACGGGAGTATTTGTTGTGTACAGTGACGCGTCGCATAAAGGACTTGGCTGTGTATTGATGCAGAACGACAAAGTCATAGCGTATGCGTCAAGACAGTTGAAAGACTATGAGAAAGGTTATCAGACCTATGATTTGGAATTGGCAGCAGTGGTGTTTGCATTGAAGATATGGAGACTTTATCTATACGTAGAAAAATGTGAAATATACATAGACCACAAAAGTCTGAAGTATATTTTCACTTAGAAGGATTTGAATATGAGGCAAAGGAGATGGTTAGAACTAATTAAGGATTATGATTGCGAGATTCTATACCATCCAGGGAAAGCTAATGTTGTAGCCGATGCCTTAAGTAGAAAGGGTCGAGAAAGATTGGAAATGATGATTGCTCAAGAAGAGCTAATCAGAGAAATGGAAAGGATGGAACTCGAAGTGAGGTATCCAATGGAAACAGAAGAGAAGTTATATGCTATTGAAACTCATCTAACGTTATTGGATTGAGTGAAAGAAGCTCAGATGCAAGATCAAGACTATGATCAAATCAGGAAACACATATTTAATGGGAATGAGATAAAGTTCAAGATAGACAACAATGGAATGCTAAGATTGGAAGGAATAGTATGGGTGTCGTTAGTCTCGGAGTTAAAAGGTGAGATTCTGCAAGAAGCACACAGTTCACGATATTCAGTTCGTCCAGGAAGTACAAAAATGTATTAAGATCTTCGCCAACAATTTTGGTGGCCCAATATGAAAAAGGATGTGGCAGAATGTGTAAGTAAATGCTTAACGTGTCAAAGAGTTAAGGCTGAACATCAGAGGCCTAGTGGATTGCAGCAACCTTTAGAAATTCCAGAATGAAAATGGGAGTACGTCACAATGGATTTTGTCGTGGGACTTCCGACTACACAGAAAGGCTATGATGCAATATGGGTGATAGTTGATCGACTAACGAAGTCTACACACTTTTTACCGATCAAAATCAAGTTTAATTTGGATCAGTTGGCAAAGCTTTATGTGAACGAAAAAGTATCAATGTATGGAGTTCCGGTATCGATTGTTTCAGATCGAGATCCGCAATTTACATCTAACTTTTGAAAGAGTTTTCAAGAGCATACAGGTACGCAGTTGAGGTTGAGCACATCGTATCACGCTCAAACAGACAATCAAAGTGAATGGACGATCCAAACATTAGAGGATATGCTCAGAGCATGCGTGATGGACTTTAAGGGTAATTGGGACGACCATTTGTCGTTGATTGAATTTGCATATAACAACAGTTATCATGTGAGTATTGGTATGCCGCCTTATGAGGCATTATATGGGAGAAAGTGCAGAACACCTCTCTGTTAGGATGAAGTAGGAGAACGTAAGGTATTGGGACCAGAAGTTGTACATTAGACTGTTGAGATTGTTAAAGTCATAAGATCGAGGCTCATATCAGCTCAAGATAGGCAAAAGAAATATGCAGACCAACATCAACAGAAAAGAGAATTTGAAGTAGGGTCCCATATGTTTTTAAAAATATCACCCTGGAAGGGAAAGATAAGGTTTGGAAAGAAAGAAAAGTTGAGCCCAAGGTTTATTGGACCATTTGAAGTATTAAGGAGAATATGAGAGGTAGCCTATGTTGTGGCATTACCTCCAGAATTAGAACACATTCACAATGTGTTCCATGTATCAGTGTTAATGCCGTACAAGTCGGATTACAAACATGTGATTGAATACGAGCCAATTCAGATTGAAAAGGATTTGACGTATGAGGAGACTCCTGTTCAGATTTTGATAGAAATGAACAAATTTTAAGAAACAAAGTGATTCCTTATGTAAAATTAATGTGGAGGAACCACAATATCGAAGAAGCAACTTGGGAGTTAGAAGAGAAAATGAAAAAGGAATATCCAAGTTTGTTTATATAATCTTGTAATAGTGATTTTGGGGACGGAATCTTTGTAAGGAGGGAAGAATGTAACAATACACAAATTCTCAATATGGTAAAATAATAAGTTATTAATGGAAGCTAAATATTTTGGAAGGTGACAAGTATTGTGGGACAAGCCAATTATGTTGTTTTCATGGTGGAATTAAATTCAAACTTTATGAAACAAGTTTGGATAAAAAAGAATTTAAATTGGATTAAAAAAGACCAAGAATGGAATATTAAGCTAATTACGAAAATTAAATGTCTAGATATTTGGGGAAATGACCAAGCTACCTTTGACATTCTAAGAAATGACATATGTGTCCAGAGAGGGTGCAATGACTATTTTGCCCTTGGTTAATCATGTGAATTGTCATAATAAGGCTTAATTATGCATGAGTTAATTAACCAATGTGAGTTAAGTGTTGGAAAATCTTGTGCAACACTTATATGATAAGTTTTAAGCATTTAACTTGGTCATTTTCGAAGATAGCAGCCAAGTGAACTTGCAAGAGAGAGTTCATAAGATAAAGTGGAGATGAGGCTAGGGCTTTGAAGAAAACTCAAGGATTTCAAGTAAAAGTATACAAGAGAAGGATACTAAGACATCAAAGTGGAACATCAAGCTCTTAGGAGGTTTATTTCAAGGAGAAAGAAAGCTATAAGAATGTGTAATGAGTTTAAGTTATAGGACTTGTTGGTTATGTGTTTAAGTTTAAGAATAGGATGAAGCCATGCATATCTCATAAGCTATATGTGTTGATTATGTGGAATATATGTTATATAGTTGGTTTTATCATGAAACCCTAGTTGCTTAGGTGATATAACAAAGGTGGTGCACTAATCATGTGTAATTTAAAAGCTAGAAAGCATGATTCAAGTGTGATCATGTGTTATATGTGGATTGAATTGATGAAAACATAGATTAAGGTGTTGAGCATGTTGAATTCATGTGATAATTCTTGCTTTGTAGCCTATTAAATGCATGGAAGGTTTAAAAGTATGACTTGTGTAGTAAAGTTGCAAAATTAGGCTAGGATTTGTGATTTAACTAAATCATAATCTATAAAGTGTTTTAAAAGGTGCATGTAGAAGCTACACATGCATCCAAAGTTGCTAAATGAATATATGTTAACCTATGTGGTGCATGAGATTCAAGATGTTAAGTGAGTTTGAGTTAGAAGTTGTTAAAATTGACAAAATGTCAATAATGTGTTATTTTTGGCCATTTTGAGTAATTGGAGGTCAAATGGGGCTAAAGATGTAAGTTTTATGTAAATACACGTGTTAAAATTGATTTGGAATTCAATTAGTGCTTATGGAGACAATTGTCCATTTTAAACATTTTAAAACGTTCGTCGACGACGACAACAATTTAATTGGAAAAACAATGTCATTTTAAGATTTTTAAATGTTTTGAAGGCTCATTAATATCAATTACATGTGTTATATGTTAAATGATTTGTCGGAAGTCAGAAATGTTAATTTGGGCCAAAAATAACATTGATTTTTAAAAGATTTTTTTTTAGAAAAACTAGATGGGCGCCGGGGCACCATCTTTTAGACTGTGAACTACGCCAGGGCGCAGTTTTGCTGAAGGACCACGCCGGGGCAAGATCACAGCAAGTCGGGGCACAGTCTGGGTGGAGCCAATCTCGCGGCCAGCGAGATCTCAAGCACAAAACATAGCGCTGGGGCACCATGTACTGAAAATTTAAAAATAAATTAATTTGTCCCAAAATGAAATGTTTTGATATTAAATGATAGTTACATATGTTATAAATCATAAATTGATAAAAATGATCAATGTGGTAGATGTTAAAGACAAATGAGCAATGTGTTATACGTTAAAGGTTATTTAAAGACAAAAGGTAGCTTATATAGTAAGTTATAGCATGCATGTAAATGTAACTAATGCATGAACCTATATTATGGTCATGTAGGTTATAAACGGGGTAATATTTTATCGATTGTGATAGACGAGGATATAGGCAAGTGTTTTATCTGAACTCCTAATTGCAGTTCCTTAAACAGGTATTCATGATATGCATTCATGTGCTCATGTAAAGTTCATTCACCAGTGAACTACTTTGAAAAAGCTCTATGCCAATCTTAATTCCGACTAGACACATATGATGATTTATGTTGAAATCAAATGTTTATTGTTATGTACTCCAATCCACGTTGCTGGGGTGTGGATTCTATGATATGTAGTAACAGAACAACCCTGATAAAGGGGAGTAAAGTATAAAGCAATATAATTTTATGGCGTGGTTGCGTCGCTAGATGTTTATGCTGTGCACAATATAAAAATACGATGGGCTGATAACCCAGAGTACACATCTAAATTGAACAACAGTCTTGTGACTACCTTGGACAATATCAGTCTATATGATTGGTATTGTTCTTAATGAGTTCTAGGTCTTGTGATTGTACAGCAAGCAAGCTTTATGTTTCAGTTAATCCTCTAAAGTTATGCATGCTTTTTCATGTTCACACATTGAACTATTATTGGTCAACTATTGGAAATGATCCATTACATTGTTTGACCCAGCTTATCATAAATGATTCAATTTACTGCAAACAATTCATGTTCATTGTAAATGATTTTCTTTCATCATTCCGAAATATCATGGCATCATTGTTTATTTACTTGCTGAGCTATTTTGTGCTC
Organism: Hedera helix; assembly: GCA_947179155.2. Lineage (NCBI taxonomy): Eukaryota > Viridiplantae > Streptophyta > Magnoliopsida > Apiales > Araliaceae > Hedera > Hedera helix. The sequence goes on from OX359286.1 coordinate 13,213,641, forward strand.
ACTCCTACTTTTAAATATGATATTTCAGCTAAACCTGAGCAGGTCGAGGGGTCGGGGACAGATAAGGGAAAAGAAAAAGTCAGCAAACAGTAGATATACAGTGATAGGGTCATGTATATGTAAACATTATCTTTTTGTAATATGTCAGATACAGATGTATGTATGTATAAAGGTATGTAGAACCTGGGATAGTTACGAATGAATGTAAATTAAGTTTTACTATTATTCAGATTAAATGGTTGTGATAACATGGTAGAATATTATCGTGAGCATCGATACTATTATTTGGAATAAGATATTATTATGTGGTAAATAATATTAATATGTGATTAAAAAGTTGTGAAATGATTAATAACATTTGTAAATGATTTAGATATTATTAAATGGTTAATAATATTAGTAAGAGATTAAAATATTATTAAATAGATAATAATATTAATAAGTGATTAAAATATTATTAAATGGTTAATAATATTAATAACGGATTAAAATATTATTAAATGGTTAATAATATTAGTAAGAGATTAAAATATTATTAAATGGATAATAATATTAATAAGTGATTAAAATATTATTAAATAATTAATAATATTAATAAGTGATTAAAATATTATTAAATAGTTAATAATATTAGTAGGAGATTAAAATATTATTAAATGATTAATAATACTAATAAGTGATTGAAATATTATTAAATGGTTAATAATATTAATAAGTGATTAAAATATTATTATAGTTAAAAATATTAGTAAGAGATTAAAATATTATTAAATGGTTAATAATATTAATAAGAGATTAAAATATTATTAAATGATTAATAATATTAGTAAGAGATTAAAATATTATTAAATAGTTAATAATATTAATAAGTGATTAAAATATTTTTAAATGGTTAATAATATTAAGAAGTGATTAAAATATTATTAAATGATTAATAATATTTGAATGTAATTGTATATTATCAAAGGTAGATAATATTTTGAGATATTTTGTACATTATTAGATGTCCAAATTATTAAGTTATGTAAAAAAATAAAGTTTAATTGAATTAAATAAATGTAAATAGTCCATTTGTGACTAATTTAGACAACTTATTAAAAGTGGGTCGTACGAAGAACGTGTAGTGAAGGCATAAGTTGGTTAAGCGTACTCGACATATCCGAACTATATTTTGGACTAGAGTTTTTGTCCGGAACTTAAGGGTTCGTTTGTCGGACATCTTAAGAGTTAATAATTGAAGTTAGAGTCTTATATAAAGACTAAGTAATAGTCATTGTAACTAATGATGATATCAATTTCATATATAAATTGTAGGTTGAACGAAAGACACAAATAAGCGTAAATGGTAAAAGTGAACTAGACAAGTTTTTCAGAACTTGCTTATATGTGCATTTCTATGTAACCATGTGTTATTAGATTATTGATATGAGAATATATTGATGATATTTGTATTATGTGAAACGCATGAAGTATGAGTATATGCGAAGTATGTACTGAATAAGAAGCATGACTTGATATATGATAGATGTGTACTATATACGATGCATAAGAAGTATGAAGCATTCATAAAATGAAAAGCATGAAATGCATGATTTAGGAATTGTAATATCCCATATATTTACAAAAATTGTAAATAATATTTAAAATAATTAATGAAAGGTTATGGTTTAAAACCTAGAGTTGTCGAAATGAGATGTGTAGAAAATGGGTAAACATTTTTTTGTTAACATAATTTATTTGTTAGAAATTAAATGTGAGATTATTTTAATGATGCATGTAGAGAATTTATTAAGGAGTATATATATATATATATTATACCTAAAGCGTGTTTGTTAGCCAAATAAAGGGATGAGTAAGTTAATACTCAGTTAAACTAATAAATTAATTAGTTTAAATATAAAGTCATGAAATATAATTAATTAGGTTAATTATATTAGTATGAGTTAAAGTTGTGGAAATTTTTGAATGATTGTCTTGGATGGCAATAATGTGAAGTAATTAATTTAATTCTTAAGTTGTTGTATAGAGTCCATTAATGGATTACATCAAGCCCAAGATTTAAATGGTTGAAAGTCTTGTTGATAATTTATATAGAGGTACAAATAAATTTATGGATCTAGCCTCATGAAGAGTCCAAGTAATTTAATTACTATTAGTGGACTAGCCCAAAAGGATTATAGATGTTAGCCCAATATGGAAATACTTGCATGAAGGTATGTAATTAAATAAGAGAGCCCAATGCAAAGTAAACTATGTAGTCCGAACATTTAAAAGTCAAATGATGGTCAAGGTGTTGGAAAATTTCAAGAATTGATGAGTTAGAGAATTAACTAATGTAAGATTAATTAAATAATCCTAGTTAGTAGGCAAGAGAGGGCATTAACCAAACATTGGTTAATTGATAGGTGAATGAATGTAATGATGAGAATGAACCATGGATGAGTTAATTAAGTTACCCTATATAGGAATAACTGTATGGGTATGAGTGATTATGTTATAAACCCAAGTTAATGATAAAAGATAGTTAATGAATTAAATTTAATTAAGCCGAAGTACTTATATTAATGTGTATTAAAATCAGCATTACCGCCGCAGCGGTAGGTTTCACCGCCGCAGCGGTGAAACTCTCTGGAATGTGAAAAATAGAACTACCGCCGCAGCGGTGGTACAGACTGTTTAAAAAGTTATAGTTTATTGAATCAATTTGAAGTACTAGTATGTATGAGCATTAAAGTTTTAATAAAATAAACCCAAGATATATTAAGTGTTAGAGATTTAATCGACTAACTCAATTAAGTAGTCCAATTGACTTATATATAGCAAGTCTAATTGGATTATATTATAAGTCTAAATTGAGGTATTAAACTAAGTCAAATAAATTAACCTAGCAGTCCATGTAATTAAATAAACATTGATCCATGTAATTTAATTTAACATTGATCCATGTAATAATTAATCAAGCTCAATGCTTGTTTTAATTAAATGTAACATTGAGTATTTAATGTTAGTCCAATATAACAATTAAATTGAGTCCAACCAAATTAAATGGATGAGCCCAATATATTTAAATCGTAGAGTTCAATGTGGAGTCCAAATGGTAGTTAAAAGTGGTCAACATTTATATATATATATATATGTATATATAAATATATGTATATATGTATATTAAATTATAAAAATAAAGCAAAAATGAGGGATTTAATCCCATTTTGCTGAGATTTAGTGGTCCCCACAAGGGGGTGGCTTGATTTTGCTTGGTTGCTTCACTTGTACACAATATCAAAGTGGTTCACCAACCCTAGTCAATCACCTAGTCATTCAAGTGGTCATTCACTCCAATAGTAATTCTAATTAAGCACTAAATTAACTATGATGGTGAATTAGGAGAGTTGATGATGGATTAGTGAAGTCCTATAAATAACATGCTCCACATATGAGCTATGTTGGTTAGTTCATTTCCTAACATTTTCTAGAGAGAAAAGATAGAGCTCTTTGAGGGAAAAGCAAGTAAACTGTGTGAGATTGATGATCCACCAAGGAAAAGTGCTAAAGGATAGCCAAGATAGAGTCTCTAGAAATGATCATAGCCAAGAGAAAAGGAACATTCATGTCCAAGAGGTTAAAAACTATTCTAAACTTTCTTTAGTTTATTTTTATAGTTTAAATATGATTTGAACAGTTAAAATGTATTTTTAACCAATCAAAGATTATTTTGATGATCTAGAAGTCTAAAACAATGATATATAGGTATATTCATGGTTTGATAAAGTTAATACATGTATATGTATGTGTCGTAGAGAAATAATTAGAAGAAAAGTTCATATTGCTATTTACCGGTAAAACCCTAGATGGTTCGATCTTAAATTTCTTGTCAAAACATTTTTTAAAATGTGATTAAACCATGAAATATTGTAAAATAAGAAGTTAGAAAGACAACAACACTAAGATGGTGTCATTTGGATGTGTAGAGTTTATTTAATTCAAGTTTGAACCATTAAAACCAATGATTTGTGGTTTTAGTTTTCAGTCTATCCTTGTGAGCCATTGTTAGTCTAGTTCCGTTTGGAATTTGGATTTATGATCCAAAGATAAGTTATAAAGGGGGAAATTCTGATGAGAACGGACACAAGAATCACCCCAAAATATTTTGAAATGAAGAAGTTATGGCTGTCGAAGTGTCAGAGGGTCGGGCAGTCCTCAAGTTAGGGTTTCAGAAAATTTGTACCACTGCCGCAGCGGTGGAAACCACCGCTGCAGCGGTCAAACATTATGCCAGAAATATGTTTTAGCCGTCCGGGTCGGATCGAGTTTTTAGTAGAAATTTAAGTTGAAATACATGTAAAATGAATGTGTTTAAATACTAAACCTATATATGTAAAGTTTATTAGTGACTTAATGGTATCTAAATGTATAAAATAAATATTAAAGTTAACACAATTAAAAAGTTAACTATTAGTAATGTTTGAAGAATATTAAAATATTATTAAATGATGAATAATATTTATATAAGATTAAAATGTTATTAAATGAGTAATAACATTAGTATATGATGAAAATGTTATTAAATAATTAATGACATTATTAAATGATTAAAATATTATTAAATAGCTAATAATATTAATAAGTGATTAAAATATTATTAAATAATTAATAATATTAATAAGTGATTAAAATATTATTAAATGGATAATAATATTTATAAGTGATTAAAATATTATTTAATGGTTAATAATATTAATAGGTAATTAAAATATTATTAAATGATTACTAATATTAATAAGTGATTAAAATATTATTAAAAGGTTAATAATATTAATAAGTGATTAAAATATTAGTAAATGATTAATAATATTAATAAGTGATTAAAATATTATTAAATGGATAATAATATTAATAAGTGATTAAAATATTATTAAATAGTTAATAATATTAATAAGTCATTAAATTATTATTAAATGGTTAATAATATTTGAATGTAGTTGTATATTATCAAATGTAGATAAGATTTTGAGATATTTGGTACATTATTAAATGCCCAAATCATTAAGTTATGTAAAAGAGAAAAGTTTAATTGAATTAAACCAATGTAAATAGTCCATTTGTGACTAATTTAGACAACTTATTAAAAGTGGGTTATATGATGACGTGTAGTGAAGGTGTAAGTGGGTTAAGCGTACCCGACATGTCTGAATTATATTTTGGGCTAGGGTTTTTGTCCGGAACTTAAGAGTTCGTTTGTCGGATATCTTAAGAGTTAATAATTTGAAGTTAGAGTTTTATATAAAGACTAAGTATTAGTCATTGTAACTAATGATTATGTCAATTTTATATATAAATCGTAGGTTAAACGAATGACATAAATAAGTGTAACTGGTAGAAGCGAACCAGACAAGTTTTTTAGAACTTGCTCCTATGTGCATTAATATGCTATAACGTGATTTTATATTGTTGATATGCAGATTTATAAATGATATTTGTGATATGTGAAAAGCATGAGTTGTGATTACATGTGAAATATGAGGTATGAATTGTTAGAGACTAGTTGGTTAGTATATGTGATGCATAAGAACTATAAAGCATTCATAAATGAAAAATATGAAATGCATGATTTAAGAATAAAATGCAGAGCATGTATAATATGTGAAGCATGTAATGTGTTATGTGTAATTGTTAAACTTGTTGAGCCGTCGTGCTCACTCTTGCTTTAAACCAACATTTTCAGATAATGCAAGCTATTCAAAGTTTTCGATAAAGATCAAGGAACAGGAAAACATATTACTTTCACTGAAGGTCCAAACGACCATTGTAGATATTAGTCTGAATTAGACAAGTAAAATGATTGTGTTGTTATGTAGTATGAGTGTTAAATACTCAAATTAATTATAATAGAATGTCGTATCATGTATGATATTGAAACATACTAGGAATGTATAAAGATTGCGCTTCTGGAATAGAAAGAGATGTTGTAAAATTGTAAACAAATGATTATTTAGTAATTATAATATTGTTGTAATTCATGAACAATAAGGAAAATGTAGTACTAGTATTGAACCGGATCCGAGGTTAAAGGAACCCGAATTTGGGGTCGTCACAAGTTGGTATCAGAGCTGATAGGTTAAAAATCTTAGGTACTAGTACCTTAGGCTATAACCGTAGTAGAAGATAAGTAAAATGGTAAAAGAATAAACTCAGGAAGAGTTTAAGTAATAAAATATGAATTTGGAAAATTCATAGATAGAATATTATCCAAATATGGATTTAAGAAGATATAAGAGAAATGAAAAGAGTTATGTTGTACCTAATTTGAAGAAATGATAGAAAATATCTTATAATAAGATTTTGAGAAACATAAAAAAAATGCTAATAAGGTCATGAAATGATCTAGAGAGATAAACTCGTAATGAGTCAGATGTGCTAAAATATGAATGGAGAGAATTCATATTCAGTTAAGAAAATTAGAGGTTTGTGGATTTTAATTGAGGACTCATATTAGTGGCTGAGTTGTACGATTCCTTGTATGGGCGTGGAATTTGTGCTTGGTTTTAGAGCCACTTAGCTTCGTATATTAATATAGTGGTTGAGTTGAACGAACCCTTGTATGGGCGGGGGCTATGATATGTCAGCGAACTAATTAGGGAGATACTGCTGCGAAACTTGCACAATCAGTGTGTATCGAAGAAGAAAGATATGCACTGATGGCATGTGTTTCCTTACAGTGTTGAACAGTTGAGAAACTGATATATTTGTTCTTGGTTTAACGACCGCTTAACTTCCTATATTGAATAGTGGTCGAGTTGACCAATTTCTTGTATGGGCAGGAGATTGTGTTTGGTTTGACAACCACTTAGCTTCCTATAGTGATAATCGATTTAAATCTGGTGTCACGTTATTCATTATATGTATGTTGAGAAGGTGATTCTTTTCTTATATGTATAACGGATAGGTAAAGGATGTTAAGATAAGATCGTGTTCTGAGAACCGACATGTATGGTAAGTTCGTGACACATAGTCATATGGTGGAGCCCCCCAGCGAATGAGCGACTTTGGCCTGACTAGGACAAGTTCCTCAAACCATATGATTGTGGTAAGTTCCTGAGCCCAAATATATGGTAAGTTTGATGAACAGTGAGTGTGAGTACAGTTAAGTAGCAAGATTAAAGCTATACTAGATATAGTTATTAAGCTGGAAAAGATGAGAAGAAATTTGAGGTATTTTGAAATTTTAGGATATTCCAAATCTTCTAGCTATGCTAGACTTTAAAATTCTTAAAAATTGTGCCAAAATTACACTTTTGTGCTTTTGAAAAGACAAATGTATTTTAAATATCATTAATGCACTTAGTGCAGAGATGATAAACGATGGAGTTATCAATGCAGAGTAACCTAGTGTTGGATGTATTTTTAAGCCCACTATGGTACGATGTAATATGTCAAAGTCATAAAATGAGTTTCAGTATTTTAAAACATTTAAAGAAGAGTCTATGCTAATTGTTTCAGCTAGACAAATTGATTTAAAAATATCAAAATGTATTTATAAAATCATCACACGCCATTAAAGCCATGGTGCAGAGATGAAAAAGACGGAATATTCAACGCACTGTTGCAACGGTGCGGTAGCATGAAGTCCTAAAAATGTATTTTGGTTATTTTAACTAATCTAAAATGATTTTCAGTTCGTAATATACGAACAATCTAATGATGTGAGTCTATGTCATTTATTTTGACTGGACACTTTTGGTCAGAAATGAATCAAGTTTTATGTTTCAATCCAACTTATGCTGGAACAGAATTTTGTAGTAAGTCTGAGGTGAACAACCCTATAATGGGGGATATGTCAGAGTCATGAATAAAGAACCCGCGAGGGGGCGTCCAAGAGTGGTGGCATGCTGATAGAAAAAAAATATGGGCCAGTAAATTCAGAGAGTTCAACCCTAATCGAAGTCGTTGTGCACAGCACTAGAGTACGATAAGCTGATCACCTAGCGTACAAAATAATTGTGGAATGTTTTCAGTCTTTGTGATTGATAAACCTTCTCGCAGATATTCACGGTCTTTATGACCCCTCAGTATAGTATGAAAGTTTTAATGAATATTTTGATTTTCAATTTATTCTTTTATAAGATATTGATTTTCAATTTATTCTTCTGCAAGATATTCCATTATTCTGGAATTGTGAGTTTAGAAGTATGAACTTCCTAGAAAATGGTAGTCATAGAATTTGATGAGTAAAGAGACATTCTCAAAAATAAAAATTGGTAGAAATGAGTATGATGAAATTTCGAGGACAAAATTCTTGTAAGAATGGGTGAATGTAATATCCTAGATATTTACAAAAATTGTAAATAAGATTTAAAATAATTAATTATAGGTTATCGTTTAAAACCTAGAGTTGTCGAAGTGAGATGTGTAGAAAATGGGTAAATATTTTTTTTTAACATAATTTATTTGTTAGAAATTAAATGTAAGATTATTTTAATGATGCATGTAGAGAATTTATTGAGGAGTATATATATATATCTATATATATATATATATTATACCTAAAGCGTGCTTGTTAGCCAAATAAGGGGATGAGTAAGTTTATACTCAGTTAAACTAATAAATTAATTAGTTTAAATATGAAGTCATGGAATATAATTAATTAGGTTAATTATATTAGTATGAGTTAAAGTTGTGAAAATTTTTGAGTGATTGTCTTGGATGGCAATAATGTGAAGTAATTAATTTAATTCTTAAGTTGTTGTATAGAGTCCATTAATGGATTACATCAAGCCCAAGATTTAAATGGTTGAAAGTCTTGTTGATAATTTATATAGAGGTACAAATAAATTTATGGATCTAGCCTCATTCAACATAATTAATTAATTAAAGGTTATGGTTTAAAACCTAGAGTTGTCGAAGTGAGATGTGTAGAAAATGGGTAAATATTTTTTTTTAACATAATTTATTTGTTAGAAATTAAATGTGAGATTATTTTAATGATGCATGTAGAGAATTTATTAAGGAGTATATATATATATATATATATATATATTATACCTAAAGCGTGCTTGTTAGCCAAATAAGGGGATGAGTAAGTTTATACTCAGTTAAACTAATAAATTAATTAGTTTAAATATGAAGTCATGAAATATAATTAATTAGGTTAATTATATTAGTATGAGTTAAAGTTGTGGAAATTTTTGAATGATTGTCTTGGATGGCAATAATGTGAAGTAATTAATTTAATTCTTAAGTTGTTGTATAGAGTCCATTAATGGATTACATCAAGCCCAAGATTTAAATGGTTGAAAGTCTTGTTGATAATTTATATAGAGGTACAAATAAATTTATGGATCTAGCCTCATGAAGAGTCCAAGTAATTTAATTACTACTAGTGGACTAGCCCAAAAGGATTATAGATGTTAGTCCAATATGGGAATACTTGAATGAAGGTGTGTAATTAAATAAGAAAGCCCAATGCAAAGTAAACTATGTAGCCCAAACATTTAAAAGTCAAATGATGGTCAAGGTGTTGGAAAATTTCAAGAATTGATGAGTTAGAGAATTAACTAATGTAGGGTTAATTAAATAACTCTAGTTGGTAGGCAAGAGAGGGCATTAACCAAACATTGGTTAATTGATAGGTGAATGAATGTAATGATGAGAATTAACCATGGAAGAGTTAATTAAGTTACCCAATGTAGGGATAATTGTATGGGTATGGGTAATTATGTTATAAACCCAAGTTAATGATAAAAGGTAGTTAATGAATTAAATTTAATCAAGTCGAAGTGCTTGTATTAATGTGTATTAAAATCAGCACTACCGCCGCAGCAATAGGTTTCACCACTGCAGCGGTGAAACTCTCTAGAATGTGAAAAATAGAACTACCGCCGCAGCAGTAGTAATCACCGCCGCAACGGTGGTAAGGACTATTTGAAAAGTTATAGTTTATTGAATCAATTTGAAGTACTAGTATGAATGAGCATTAGAGTTTTAATAAAATAAACCCAAGATATATTAAGTGTTAGTGATTTAATCGACCAACTCAATTAAGTAGTCCAATAGACTTAAAAATAACAAGTCAAATTGGATTATATTATAAGTCTAAATTGAGGTATTAAACTAGATCAAATAAATTAACCTAGTAGTCCATGTAATTAAATAAACATTGATCCATGTAATTTAATTTAACCTTGATCCATGTAATAATTAATCAAGCTCAATGCTTGTTTTAATTAAATGTAACATATGGTATTTAATGTTAGTCCAATGTAACAATTAAATTGAGTCCAAACAAATTAAATGGATGAGCCCAATATATTTAAATCCTAGAGCCCAATGTGGAGCCTAAATGGTAGTTAAAAGTGGTTAACATTTATATATATATATATATATATATATATATATAAATGGGATTAAATCCCTCATTTTTGTTTTATTTTTATAGCTTAAATATACATATATATATATATATATTTAAGCTATAAAAATAAAACAAAAATGAGGGATTTAATCCCATTTTGCTGAGATTTAGTGATCCCCACAAGGGGGTGGCTTGATTTTGCTTGGTTGCTTCACTTGCACACAATATCAAAGTGGTTTACCAACCCTAGTCAATCACCTAGTCATTCAAGTGGTCATTCACTCCAATAGTAATTCTAATAAAGCACTAAATTGACTATGATGGTGAATTAGGAGAGTTGATGATGGATTAATGAAGTCTTATAAATAACATGCTCCACATATGAGCTATGTTGGTTAGTTCATTTCCTAGCATTTTCTAGAGAGAAAAGAGAGAGCTATTTGAGGGAAAAGCAAGTAAACTTTGTGAGATTGATGATCCACCAAAGAAAAGTTCTAGAGGATAGCCAAGATAGAGTCTCTAGAAAAGATCATAGCCAAGAGAAAAGGAGCATCCATGTCCAAGAGGTTAAAAAGTGTTCTAAACTTTCTTTAGTTCATTTTTATAGTTTGGATATGATTTGAACGGTTAAAATATATTTTTAACGGATCAAAAGTTATTTTGATGATCTAGAAGTCTAAAACTATGAAATATAGGTATATTCATGGTTTGATAAAGTTAATACATGTATTTGTATGTGTCGTAGGCAAATAATTAGAAGAAAAGTTCATATTGCGATTTATCGGTAAAACCCTAGATGGTTCAATCTTAAATTTCTTGTCAAAATATTTTCAAAAATATGATTGAACCATGAAATATTGTAAAACAAAAAGTTAGGAAGACAACAATACTAAGATGGTGTCATTTGGATGTGTAGAGTTTATTTTATTCAAGTTTGAACCATTAAAACTAAGGATTTGTGGTTTTAGTTTTTAGTCTGTCTTTGTGAGCCATTTTTAGTTTAGTTTCGTTTGGAATTTGGATTTTTGATCTAAAGAGAAGTTGTATAGGGGGAAATTCTGATAAGAATGGACTCAAAAATCACCCCAAAATATTTTGAAATGAAAAAGTTATAGCTGTCGGATCGTCGAAGGGTCGGGCAGTCCTCAAAGTTAGTGTTTCAAAAATTTTGTACCACTGTCGCAACGGTTGAAACCAACGCCGTAGCGGTCAAACATTCTGCCAAAAACATGTTTTAGCCGTCCGGGTTCGGGTCGGGTCGGGTCGGCTAGGTCCGGGTCGAGTTTTTAGTGGAAATTTAAGTTGAAATTCATGTCAAATGAATGTTTTTAAATACTAAACCTATATATGTAAAGTTTATTAGTGACTTAATGGAATCTAAATCTATTGTCGTCGCCGGAATTTTCGTCGTTTCATATTTTTAATATTAACAGCCCCTTTCAATTTTAGCCTTTTGAATTAAATGTGATTTTGAAAAGGCGACGCTTAATGTCGACGGGTTTTGAAAGATCGATTTCTTTATGAGCCAATTTGACCAGAGTCGCCAGTTGGTATATTTGAAATGGATGTACCAACTCATCCGAATTTTGTTTTCGTAATCGTTGGCTCATATGTGACTCCGAATTAATTGGTCCGCAAACCGAGATTCATAGAGTTCGGGGGCTTGCTTAAGCGAGGGGAAGGTGTTAGGCACCCCCCGACTTCCGTGAAACACGGTTACCGCAATCTCGATGTTTTTCCTATCCTTTTAAAATCCTAAAAATGTGTGTGTGTGTGTGTGTGTGTGTGTGCGCGCGTGTGCCTAAATGAATGCCGTTGGAATGCTTTACTTTGAAAATGCTTCAGAAACTCGTTAACCCTATGCACGAAGGATTTTACTTAATCGAAAAGTTCATTTTTATTGCTTTTTTGTTTCGATAATAAAACCGATGATATTTTATAAAACATATTTTCAAACCCTTCGTCAAATAGGAATATAGCTCATCCGACACTTACAATTTTATTTAGCCTACGAACGATCTAATATCCTAATTTGCTTGATTTTGTGAAAAGCTTTATCATTTATTCCAAAATCATTTTCTCACGTTAAAAGGAAAATCAAGCATTTAAAATAGCGTTGAGGCTATTCACGGGCATGTGAGCCATCTAAATAACCCCAAACGCCCACAATCGCACGTTTCATTGTTACGGGGCCTAAAACCCGATTTTCGATCCGACATCGCTTTAAGGCCCGAAAATTACATATTTACAATGCAAATGCATCGCCATCGCTACATACGTAAAAGTTAGAAAATAAACTAAAAAGATATCATTGGGAGGTTAGGAGGAGATTCCATCCGCAATAAATCCTCTCTAACCGTCCCTAATCCATAGATCCCAAAACAAATATCGACTACATTGGGTTTAACTTCCAAATACACTAAATCAACCTATTTAAATAGCGATGCACCAAATATTTTCGGATCCACAGTAGATCCACCCAACAAATGCACAAATAAATGAATATTTACCGATTAAACTACTAAAGCAAGATAAAAGATTAAATCTAATAAAACTACAAAATATGCACCAACACTAAGAGAGATTGAAATCTTTGCCTTGATATTGATGGAAATCACACACTAGCACTCAAATCGGATGTAGGATACAATGTAGGGAGTAAAGGTTGAACAAAATGAGACAAATCCTCACATTTTTTGGCAAAACCCGAAGGTTTCTCTCTCTATTTTCGCCATTTCTCTCTCTCTAAAACCTTCAAAAACTCTCCTCTCTTTCCTCTCGGACGCAGAAATGGCCGCTGTATAGTGTTCTGGAGGCAGCCGTAGGTGCATCTGCGGCTGGCCGCAGATCCATCTGCGGCTGCCTGTTGTGGTCGTCCGCGCTGAATCTCGGCTACCGTACGTTGTCTCCTCGAGCCGCGCATTGTCCCTTTTGTCGGTGGCTGCAGGTGCATCCGCGGCTGTCCGGCTTGTTTTTCTCGATTTTCGTGCCACGCGGTCTTAATTCGCCAATTTCTGCGGTATTATTTTGGAAGGCTGTTACCTGACGTATAAATTGCTCTTTGTGCTTGGCTTCCAGGGGGCGCTGCCCCAAACCACCCCCGAACATCGTAAGCGTAGTGGTCATTAGTCGTCTTTTGTGATCAAATCAGGTTCTTCTGGATCGACTGTTTGTCTTGACTCAAGTAACCTGATGCTCGTTGTTCGTTGTGGCGACTTTGACCGTAAGTTGTTGGGGTGGCTTCGTGTTGGGGTCCACCTTCTTTTTCGCATGTCGGGTCAAGTGACGACTTTGCCCTCCTGCCAGGGTTAGTACAAAAGTGCAAAATTTGGGTGTCTACATGTATAAAATAAAGATTAAAGTTAACACAATTAAAAAGTTAACTATTGGTAATGTTTGAAGAATATTAAAATATTATTAAATAATGAATAATATTAGTATAAGATTAAAATGTTATTAAATGAGTAATAACATTAGTATATGATGAAAATGTTATTAAATAATTAATGACATTATTAAATGATTAAAATATTTTTAAATGGCTAATAATATTAATAAGTGATTAAAATATTATTAAAATATTAATAATATTAATAAGTGATTAAAATATTATTAAATGAATAATAATATTTATAAGTGATTAAAATATTATTAAATGGTTAATAATATTAATAGGTGATTAAAATATTATTAAATAATTAATAATATTAACAAGTGATTAAAATATTATTAAAAGGTTAATAACATTAATAAGTGATTAAAATATTATTAAATGATTAATAATATTAATAAGTGATTAAAAATATTATTAAATGGATAAAAATATTAATAAGTGATTAAAATATTATTAAATAATTAATAATATTAATAAATAATTAAAATATTATTAAATAGTTTATAATATTAATAAGTAATTAAAATATTATTAAATGGTTAATAATATTGAATGTATTTGTATATTATCAAATGTAGATAATATTTTGAGGTATTTGGTATATTATTAAATGCCCAAATCATTAAGTTATGTAAAAGAAGAAAGTTTAATTGAATTAAACCAATGTAAATAGTTCATTTGTGACTAATTTAGATAACTTATTAAAAGCGGGTTATACGATAACGTGTAGTGAAGGTGTAAGTGGGTTAAGCGTACCCGATAAGTCCGAATTATATTTTGGGCTAGGATTTTTGTCCGGAACTTAAGAGTTCGTTTGTCGGACATCTTAAAAGTTAATAATTTGAAGTTATAGTGTTATATAAAGACTAAGTATTAGTCATTGTAACTAATGATTATGTTAATTTTATATATAAATTGTAGGTTAAACGAATGACGCAAATAAACGTAACTGGTAGAAGCGAACCAGGTAAGTTTTTCAGAACTTGCTCATATGTGCATTAATATGCTACAACGTGATTTTATATTATTGATATGCAGATTTATTGATGATATTTGTGATATGTGAAAAGCATGAGTTGTGATTACATGTGAAATATGAAACATGAATTGCTAGAGATTAGTTGGTTAGTATATGTGATGTATAAGAAGTATGAAGCATTCAAAAGTCTGAGCAAGTATCTTCTCAAACGGTGAATAATCCAATGGAGAATACAAGTGTACAAGTGTTAAGAAGTGGTAACGATATAGAAGATCCAAAAAAGACAGTACCTCCATCACCAACGCAAGAGAAAGTCAACAACATCAATAAAGCGGACAGTGTTTATATAGACAATGATGTTATTTTTGATGATGACATGCCTAAGGTGGCGGAAGTTGTTGAGGAGATAAACAAGGAAAAGTTAGAGATTACAATTATCAACAATTTGGAGTTAGAGGAAGAATAAGCAATTGAGCTGACACAAGATTTGAAGGAGGGTGAAGCTCCATTACATTCTTTGCCAATGATTTTTGATAATAATGCAATTATTTCCATTCCATTGCCTGTTACTCATAACAAATTTTTATCTTTTGTTTTGTAAGATCTCATTCCGAATATAAAGACTCTCTCCAATCATATTAAATATCTATTCGTTGAAGATGGAGTAAAACGTTCATGTCACGTGCAAGGGAGACTGAATCTACCTATAAAGAATAACGTGATGGATGGGATACTGAAAAATCATGAAGTTGGAGTGACGTAGTACTTTGGCCTGCTGTCGAGCCAATGACGATAAACAAAGGCGCTGCTTGGGAGACAACCCAAGAAATCAGATTTGCATTTCTTTTCCTTTTTCTTTTTATATTTATTTGTGCTTTTTCTTTGTATTTTATTTTACATTGGGGACAATGTAAATTTTAAGTGTGGGGGAAGGGATTTAGGATTTTTGTTATTTTTAGGTCATATTTGGAAAATTTTAGTAAATTTTAAAAAATTTGAAATTTTGAATTTTGTGGTTATATTCATTGCAAACCCTCACGAGACAAAACTCGTCCACTTGGGGTAACCTTGGGGTTTAAAGGCTTGTTGCACATGCTAAGTGTAACCGTGTTTCCTACGAAAATGGAGTAGTTTTTTATTTTATTTTTAGGATGAGTCCCTTGAGCAATAAATTAATTGAATTTTAAATTTTTAGCCAATGATAAAAAAATTTGATTTTTATTTAATAACTTGAAAAAATGATAATTTTTTGCTTAGTTTGAATTTTGACTTATTATTGATAATTACTTTGTTTGAGATTTTTTAAATTTTAATGCACTTATATCCATTTGTTTGAACTAGTTTTAATTAAAATAAAGTTTAAATGGTTAAATGCTTATGAAAAATATTTTTGAGCTCTATATTTTATTTATTCATTATTTGAAGTGAAATATAAGGCAAAATATAATTTGGAGGAAATGATTTAGGTAATTGTTTTAGGATTATTATTGAAGAAAAAAATCTTGTGGTGGGTTGAGGTGAAGCGTAAAACGCATTTACTCATAAACACATGAAAAAGCGAGATAGAGCGTAAAACGCACTCGCTGGTGAGATGGAGCATAAAATGCACTCACCGTGAAAAAAAAATGAAGAAAAAAAAATGGGATGAAGCATAAAATGCGCCCATTAAAAGAAAAAAATATTTGTAAAAAATTGCATATTAATAATCCTAGTGTATATAATTGTTTGAAACATTTTGATCTTCTGATTTATATTTGTCTATATTAGCAAAGAGTGATGTGAAAAATAAGTATATTGAGTTTTGTTGTATGTCTTTTATAAGGTAATTAATAACCAAAACTTATCTGAATTTTGATTAGTTTGATACATTTGGATTCACACACACACAAAAGATCTTGAGTAGAGTAACATTAATAAATATGTTAAATTTCTAGATTTTGCATGGTTTTGAAATTTTCTTTGAGTTATCATTAAAAAAATCTTTGAAGCTGATGTTGAAATTTATATTGATCTGTTGCTCAAGTAAGTTATTTGGTTATTAGTTTTATTTTTATAGTTTTTATTTTTGTTTTGCCCGAGGACGAGCAAAAAGCTAAGTGTGGGGGTATTTGATAGGGTTAAATTATATGATATTTTCTTTCCCTGATACTTAGTTTTTATATTTATTGCGTGCTTAAATGTTTAATTATTTAGCTCATTTTGGTTTTAATAGGTTTTATAGGATTTTAGTTAATTTATGTTAATTTAGGTAATTTTATAGTATTTTTATATTTCTTTTTATTTATTTATTTTTATTTAGTTTTAGTATTTTAGGTGTTTTATTGATTATTATGCATTTATATTATTTTTATATTATTTTATATTTTATTTTGTATAAAAAATAAGCTTGGGAGCCATTTCTGTAAATTCTGCAAAGCTCTATTGGCATTTTGGTAATTAAGCAGCACGGTGGCATTTTCGTAATTAACCAGAATGTGATTTCCACGCATTGCGTGCATCTGTATGGAAGCAAGGAAAGGAAACGACGTCGTTTTAAGGCAAACGAAAGGCCCGCGCCATGCGCGGACAAGCAGCAGAAACACGGAGGAACAGAACGACGTCGTTTCAGCAGAGGCGAAGTTACCGCGCAATGCGCGGGCGGGCACGCTGAAGTCAGCTGACGCGGTTCCGCATTGACTTGGTCAACTGGCGTGTTAAGGCTTGTTTGGCGACGCGGAATTCGTCCAAAACAGAATTATTTCTGGATTTTAGCATTAATTTAATTTCAAATTGGATTTTAATTCCAATTAAGGTTAGGATAATGATTATTTTATTTTTCTTTTATTTCTAATTGTAAATCCTATTAGGGTTTGGACAAGTTAGGAGGTTTATGGAGCCTATAAATAGAGGGCTTGAGACACATTGTAATATACAACTCTCATTAGAATAAAAATTCTCTCTTCTATTATTTAGTATTCTTTACAATTATGAGTAGTTAATTTATTTTTCTTGGTATAAGTGATTGAAGCCATCAAGATTTATACACTGTGAGATCTAATTTATTTTAATTGTTCAATTTATATTTTGAGGATTGAATATTTTTCTGTGCTTAATTTTATGATTGATTTGTTTAATTGCTAGGAGGCCTACTAGTTTATTATTCATATTAATCTACTGCTATTTGTGAAGCAACTAAGTTTAATAATTATTTTGCAGATCAAAAGATTATTTTATCTTATGAAGAATATTCATCTAAATTAAATGCAAATAAGTGGCTTGTGTTGTTTAGTTCAACGATCTCTCTAATTCTTTATGCTGCTATTAAATTAAATCTTTAGCAAGTGCCGGAGGTTGTTTAATAGTAAGGGTATTTAGACCAAGTGGCTCTACTTATCTAAAATTAAGGAGAGAGGAGAAAAATTATTCCACCTGCGAGTAATTCTTTCTACGGTGAATGTTCAAAATATTAATTGAGTTATTCTTGCATCAGTGATCAGTTGTAAATTCTTGATGGTGGATGTTGACTTAAACCAAGGGTTTTTATTTTTATTTATTTCTTACATAATTATTTTAATTAATTTTATTTAAATTATTTCTTTAATTAAAAATCCCCCAATTTTAGTTTACAAAACATAAAATTAAATTAATCATTCTCTGTGGGATCGACTCTTGCTTACACTACTACATTAATATTTTTCCAAATTAAGATTTTATTTTTGGGTGCTTGCGACATCACACTATTCCTTCAAGACCAGCAACCTTGGAACTTTAGTTCACTAAGAACTCTTTTAGTGAGTTGTGTTGGTTTGGGTGTGCTACTAAGTTGCATTTAGCATAAGTTTTTGAAGAACTTAGTAGCGAAGCAAAATACTTTTTTGTTTGATATTTTTGAACTCTTGCGTATACTTTCTTTCTTGTGTGTCGCTTTTTTTCTTTTTCAAATATGGGCGTCTCGTATAAGAGATTCAGATTTCTTCCCGTTTGAAATCTGCTCTATGCTTCAGTTTCTGCACGTTACCTCATGATGTAGAGCTGCTGAATATTTTATTCATTTAGCTCATTAATACTTTGACGATGTATTAATTGACCTGCTAACACTGTCCATAAAAGGTATTTCCTTTTTCCTTGGGATAAGAAATATCAGTCGTAGGTTTCTACTAACTTTCATAAAGGCGTTTGGTCTTCTATAAAATATGGTTGATAGGACACAGTCTTCTGACTTTAGCACTACCTTGAAATCTTCACTCTGTCGCTTAGCATGCTTTGGTCAGTCCATTGACATTTTTGACTTTAAGCTCTTGGCAGAGGTTTATCTGTCACATCAATGTTGACTATTCTTCTCAACTAAGTTGCTTCTGTCTTTTAGTACAAGAGAAGTGTTTGGAATAAGCATGTGAATGTTATTTCTCTTTTAAAAGATTTGATAATGTGGTTAATTGAACGATAAATGAATCAATATGTAAATATGTCTGCATTAATGAAAGCTGTAAAGTCCTTAATAGATGTTAGACATCATGTTCAAAGGACTTAGATTGAAAAATATCAAGATTGTTAGATTGATCTAATATAAATGAGCATCTTTGTAAAGTCCTTCAAAAGATCACAATGTATAAGGACTATGAATAGAAAGATCAAACTTGTAAGGTTGATCTTAAACTGTAAATAGATAGGCCTGAATGATCAAAAAGAACGGCATCAAAGAACAAGAAATATGGCAAGAAAGTTAAAGCAAGGATCGTAGACTACACTCAGGATCGTAGTGTCTACAAGTCATCAACATAATCATTCATGCGCTTACATTTCTAAAGGAAGAATCATATAACAGTCTATCTGAAGATTATCAGAATAAATTCCCCGAATGGTCTGCAAGCAAGCTGAAGATCCAAGCACTAACTTCATCTTCAAGATTGATTGAGGAAGTAAAGAGCCATTCAGAAAAAAGTCTCATGTAAACACTCAGAGGAAGATCGTAGAGTCTTCCTGAAAGTTCGTAGAATCTGCCAGTCATACGCAGAATAAGGCTCGACAGATCAAAAAGTTCTCTCGACAGTTCGTAGAATTATCTCAGCATCATAAAGCTAACTATTGGGTTCGTAGAGTCAGCATAGTCGGTCACTATACAATTTCCATAAGACAGTCTACAAACCAAGAATATTCAAAGAGCAAACTCTACATGAGCATTTAGAATCAAGACAACAATCCTCATGAAGATTATTAAGAAGGCTGTCACAGAGCTGTCAAACAAAATGAATGAATATCTCTGAATACATCTAAAGCATCAAATCATAATAGAGATCGCAGAGTAGTTCAAACCTTCACTCTACAATTAAGCAAAGTCGTAAAGTGTCAAAGCAAGAAAAGAAATACAATATTCAAACAATCGTAGAGTTGAGCCAAAGATGGTCAAACGCTACTAGAGATAAACGACCTTTAAATATGCAGCAGAGAAAGCAACTGAATTTCGTAGAGCAATCCTCAACGATAGAAGAGCTAACACCTGAAGATCATAGAGCAGTCCTCTATGACATATAAGCCAAGCAGAGCTAGCACCTGAAGTTCGTAGAGCAATTCTCTACGATAGAAGAGCTAGCACCTGAAGATCATAGAGCAGTCCTCTATGATATATAAGACAAGTAGAGCTAGCACCTGAAGTTCACAGAGCAGCCTCTACAATAAGAAAGCACATGTAAAAGCTTAACCAGATCATAAACCTATGCTCTAAGAGAAAACAGCTCAATGAAGATCACAGAGCATGAGAAATATATCTTCAAAACAGCAAGGCTCAGATAAGATCGTAGAGTTAGTATAGTCAAACCACTCTACGATCTCCAGAGCAGTTTACGTTAAGCAAGATTCTAGAGCTACAGAGTAAAGCTAGCAGATGGCTCTACGATCAGAAGTAAAAGGCTACAACTGAATCGATCACAGAGTACTTAAGTGCCAACAAGGATTGAAAACATCAAAGCACTTAAGTTAGTAATCCCAAGATAAACGGCTGATTACTTCAAAAAAATCTGCATCAAACCCATCTAAAAGCCTCTTCTAATCCTTAATTTAGAAATTCTGTAAAATCTTGGGGTGTTACATTCACCCCTCCTTCAAAAAATTTCGTCCTCGAAATTGCTGTGTACTCATTCCTTATTCATTTGTAACATTCATCTCTTTACATTCACTTCACATAGCTAGGTTTTCACTAACCTTAACATTCTCTCCTTTCTCTACCCATCTTACCCCTTTCTAACATTCATTCCAGAAGATTGGAATGTCTTTCAGGAATCTCCACAATTGTTCAATAACTGTGAAGCAGTATGAATAAATAGTAATAACTTTTCCATAAAACTTTTCATAAAACTTTTGCTTTCAAAACATAACTTTTGCTTTTGTTGAGGGGTCGTAAAGACCAATGAACACGTTAAGAATATTAACAATCACAAAGACTGCTAATACCCAAGGGTCATAATCACCAGAAACGTGAGTTACGGCGCAACCACGCTACTCTTTTTTATTCAGCGCAACCACGCCATTTTATTTTTAATTCGGCGCAACCACGCCATTCATTTTAATTCGGCGCAACCACGCCATTCATTTTAATTCGGCGTAACCACGCCATTCATTTTAATTCGGCGCAACCACGCCATTTTATGCCCTTAGGCCTTTTGGTACGCTAGGTGATCAGTCTATCGTACCCTGTTTTGTTATGCACAACATTTTTTTCTTTTCCTTTGGGTTGAACCGTGTTAACCAACCCCTGTACCATATCCCCTTTTCAGGGTTGTTCACCTCAGCCTTTAAAACAATTTGCTTTATCCATCATCTGGATTCCAAAAACATTTACTCATTTCATACACAAAAAGGGTCTAGCCGAAACAAATGGCATAGACTCACATCAATAAACTGTTCATTTCTTGAAAATCTGAAACTTTTAAACATTTATTTTCACCATGACTGCATCACATTGCAATATGTAACGATGTATCAATGGTTAAACTCCCACTTCCATACTTTTGTTACCATGCTCTGAGAATGCCATCATTGGTTCAAAATCCAAAATATTTCACACCATATTCAATAGTGTGACAATGGTTTTATAAATACATTTTGAATTTTCAAATAACTTGGTCTAGCCGAATCAATTAACATAGACCCATAAATCACGGAATTTTAAAATAACTTTTTGATACTTGAACAAAACATTTCGATGGTCTAGCATAGCTAGAAGAGTGGATTGCCTATCCAATCCTAATAATCTCTTCTTTACTATTTTTCTTAACTAATATAATTATTTCCTTATATTTCTATTTCTTCATATATCCTTAATCTTAGCCAATATCTAAGAATTATATCTCTTAACTTATGGCTCTCTACTCTAAGCCCAACTCTGTTCATCAAACTTGCCACGCATTTGGGCTCAGAGACTTACCGCAATCATATGGTTTACGGAGCTTGTCCTAGTCAAGCTATCGTCGCCCATTCGCTGAGGGGCTCCACCACATAATCATGAGTCACGAACTTTCCATACGTGTCGGTTTTCAGAACACGCAACTAACCTTGATCTTTCTTACTTAACTCTTCTCACTTCTTACCGTGACGCTGGACCTCCACTGATTATCATGACAGGAAGCTAAGTAAGTACAAATCCCTGTCCCATACCGAGGAAATGCACACTCGGCCACTACCATGAGTCCTCAATGAAGAATCCCACATACCCTAACATTCCTCACTTTAGCCTTTACTCAGCTTTTCCTTTTCCTTTCCTTGATCTGATATGAATTTTATCGATTCATATCTTACTGTTCACAACTCATCATGAGTCCATTTTACTCATAGCTGACAATTTACGACTCATCAAGAGTCCCCTTTTTATCTTTGATCACTTTTGATCCTTTATCATTCCTCATTATCTTATCTTAAGATATCCTTAACCCTTTCTTGATCATTAACTCCCAAAATTCATTTCTTACTAGCTCAACTCATCTAGAGTTCTCTTCTTTACTATTCCTTCTTTTACACACAAAGATCATAGGCTAAGGTACTATTACCTAAGGTCTATAATCCAACTGCTCTGATACCAACTGTAACAGCCCGAGATCCCACCTTCCTTAATTAAGTCCAATTATATCTAGATCAAATAGTGATTAACTTAAAACCTTATTAACCGGGATCCCGTGCGTTAAACTTTAACCTTTGACCTTTTAAATCGTTTTGTTGGCCATAAATGCGGTCCAATTTTTTTAAAAAAAAAACTTATTTAACTTACAATCATTACCTGTCTCAGGATCGCAACGTTCACTTGCTCTTCATTATAACTTAGGTCAACCATTAAAATTTTGTGACCTATTATAATCATACATATCTACTAACTATGTTCATAATTTGTAAAAAAAAATTCGCCATGGTTCCGTATATATATGATTATTTTTATGTACCTGTTTGATACCTGATCATGTTCATATAAATCTGTTTACATACATCTATGTCATCCATACCATGTCCCATACATCTATCTCATATATATATACGAGTCCTATTACATGTAGACTCAACTGATATCCTTATTACAATCATACAGCCTCATTACATCCTTTACTTTAAATGGTACATACATACATACATACATTTATCACTTATGGATTTACAAACCATAGATCTTCTGACATCATCTAGATTTATCATTTAAAATCAACTATTACATAACTTGCATTTATACAAATTTACATGTCACAAATTTCCTTGCGCTTGTCCATGCATTCACGTTTCTTTACCTTAGCTTATCCGGATCGTCCGGCCTTCTCATGTTTTACCTGAAAAGTTAGTTTATAGCAAGAATGGGCATAAAGCTCAGCAAGTAATTTAGCTAACACCTTTCATGCTCACAATCTATATATGCATCATGCTCATTTACCTTAACATACAATGCTTAATGTCACGTATTTCATTTAGCACTTAAACCACATAATTACACATAAGGCACGTTAAATTCATATACTATCACGCATCTCACATAGAATATCTAATACACTTAAATCTGAAAAACTTGTCTGGTCTGCATTATTTTACTTAACCTTTACTGCGTAGCTTGGCCTCGTCAATTAATTCTTGCCTCGGTTACTAGTCCGAACTTCATTTGTAAACATGCAATCTACATTCATCAATATAGGATCATCAACTTATATAACTTAACAAACTTAATTCATAATACACGACCATCATCTCAATCACTTTACATTTGATGTATTATACCCTATGTAGGTTAATAATACATCCTACCTCGCTTCCAACCCCTTTTCATAACTTATAACGCGCTTTGGCTTAGGTTTGGGCATGTTACATTATGCCCTTTATCATTTCATTAAACATTAACTTCCTTTATATAGCTCATTCTTATTCATTTAGGGTTTACATAACCCATTCTCATCATTTTAAATCAAAACATAGCTTTCTGGACATTAAAATTTTTCCCCTTGCTACAGTACACTGCGCCCCGGCTGCACCAGATCGCGCTGCCAGCGAAAAGTCCTCGGCTATGAACAGTAACATTGCGCCCCGGCACAGTGTTAAGTACAAAACACTGCGCCCCGGCGCAGTGCTCTGGTGCAGGATTTCTTAATTTTCTTACCTGTTTTGCTGATTTTTAATTCCTTAACTACAAATCCAATTAAGACCAAATTTGGCACAGTGCTAGACCTTATAACATAGTATTTTACAAAATTTTCTATTGTCTCATTTGGCTTCTTAAAATCAAAGATATACTATCACATAGGAGGCATGTTCAATACATTTCTATACTTAGAAAACTTTTCAGAATTTTAAAACTCAACTTTTGCAACTTTGTGATTTTTGGTCAATTGCTTCAAAACTCAATTCCAACACTTGACATAGTTCATATAAGTCATAAATGACATGTCCCAACTTTAAAAACCATAAAACTTCGCATGAGGCGTTTTTTGTTCGTTAAAATCCGTTTTGATTCGAAACGATCGTTTTCGATCGTTCGAACCGCCTTTTTATTCAAATTTCATTATGTCGATTACCAAATCGACCTAAACACGTGTAATAACATAAAACTTAGCCATTTGGCTTCATTTGACCTTCAATTACTCAAAATTGCCAAAAATACACTCTAATACCATTTTAACAACTTTTAAAAGCTTTTCAAATTCATTCTTCGAACTCATCTTGACACTTAAACCTCCAAACACCACATAGTCTATCACTAACACATTTAATCACTTTATTCGTCTCTATAACTCCCATATGCACATCCAAGTGCACTTTACAGATTATTACGACATCTATACAAAAAGTATAGCCTAATATTCAAACTTTTCTTACAAAATCATGTTTCTTAATCATCAAAACCTCTTGTATGCTATCTAACATGAATCCTTCCATGATTTAAACTTATTTAACTTTTCTAGCTAGGTTTCATCAAAATCATGCGCATATAACATATACTTCTCCATAAATCATACTTTTTAGCTTGAAAAGTATAAGAATAGTATACCATCTTTGGTCTAGCAACACTTGGACTTAGGGTTTCATAATATACAACACATATGGCACATAACTTGCATAATTCTTACTTCTATCCATGAAAACATGCATGGCTATCCTTATTTTTGAATTTACACCTATAAACATAAACTCTTAAAGCTTGAACATAATTATACCTTCATGATTGTCCAACTTCTTTGCATACATAGCTTCCTCTTGAAGAGTTCTTCCTCTTTTCTTCTTGCTTCTTGATCATTTAATCACCCTAGCTTCCTTGATTTCAAGCTTTCATCCATGGCTTCCATGGTTTCTCCTTATTTCTCTCTCACTTCTAGCAACTTCGAATGCTAGCCCAATTTTCAGCAAAATGAATGGAAACTATAGCAAACTTACTTGCTTTAGCTAATTATATGAGAGTTAACCAAGTTTAGTTAAGAAATTAATAATGGTTAGCCCATCCAAGGGTACTTTAGTCATTTCACATAATAAGTGAGGGGCATTCTTATCATTTCACCACTTGGGATATATTAGTCATTATCCAAATTTTCAAGGGTATTTGGTCTTTTTACCCTTTAGGACACAATGGTAATTATCTAATTTGTTGAGGGGCATTTTGGTAATTTGTCAAATTAGCTAGATTTTCATTTCTTGTAATTTTCCCCCTCCTAACTAGACTTTCACACATTTTTCCCCATTAATTCATTCTTTGCTGTCTTATCCAAATCAAATCCTTTTTGATCCAAATTCGTTTCATCATACTTGAATTTTATTCCTTCATCAAATAGTGTCCAATTGGTTTGTCCCAAATTACTTGTCACATTTGGAAATTTAATTTTCTTTAATAACTCAATAATTTATAATATTTGCCACAATTGCGTATTATTTCCCTTTCGAACCTTCTCGGTTCCTTATTTAATCCAATTAAATTTCCAACATTCCAATCCATTCAAATTGCCCATCTTTTCCTTAAATCGCTTCCTTGAGAAACAAAACCTCAACCGAATTACAAACATCCATCATCATTATCCTTATTTGTTCATATAACCTTTTTACGAACTTTACATCATTACTTTAGTACACATTACCCTTATATTCATCATATATGCTCATTACATTCTTTCTACACATCATCAGGGATATTACCTTCTGCATTTACACATCGTATCACTATTATCCTATTAAAACCATTCAAAAATATCAGTTTCTTAATAACTTCAAACGTCCAATAATCGTTGATTAGACTATTCCTTTAAATTCCTTAATAGACCGATTAGGTCATACGACCCCTTCTTCATTACACATACATACATACCATGTCATTCCTATAATCTAGCCTCTCCAGGCCTGTTTATTAAACTCATTGATAATATTCATAACTAAGTCTCATTTCACTTATGCTTTCCTCATTTCCTCAACTCTTCTTTCTTTATTACATCAAATACCTTCCTAACATATATTCATCCTAGCACATACCGACACAATCTAGTGTCCTGCCATAATTACTAACTTCTTCATAACTTCAAAACATTCAAATTTCATTAGCTTTATTATTTCATAATCCCTAATATATCAATTAGGTCAGATTATTCCATCTTTCTTTATTAAGTCATATACACAAATATACATACACCACCTACCATATAGGTTACATATGGCACATTAATTCACATAATAACTCATTCTTAATTATTCTTACATTTTCTGTCATTCCAACTAGGTTTTATCTATCTACCTTTACATAATAACCATAATCCTTAATTTAGAAATTCTGTAAAATCCTGGGGTGTCACAGTGTCCTTGTCTTAGTGAATAAATTAGAGGATTTCCTACTTAACGAAGTAGAAGAGTGGAGTAGGAGTTGTTCAGTCTCTAAACCACTTAAAACTCTTGTGTCATTTACTTTACGTTTCTTACATTATGCTCAATAACTGCTATATCTACTATTACCCATACTGTAGATTAAAACACTAAATTGAGATCATGTATACATACTGAAGGGGTTCTTAAAAGTATATTCCGTTCTACTTGAATTAATTCTATTAAATCATAATTAATTTACTTTCATAATAAAAAGGCAAAAGTTTCAAAATGATATATTCAACTCCCCTCCCCCCTTTTAGATCATTATTGTGTTCACGGGAACTAACAAGAAGAACCATCCGATGTTTAGGTTCTGATTTGCATGATGTGTAGTTGAGGAGAGTCGTAGTATTGCTTTAAATGACTCTTGCTTTTGCTCAACGAATCTCTACGATCAACTCTACGATCATTCTTGTTGTAGTATCTGTTATGCAGTAAGGCACATAGTAGAGTTTACTCTACGGCCACTCTATTGGCCATAGAGTCCGTTCTACGATTGCTTGCTTTGTCGTAGAATCTTCCTTGCGCGGAATCGTAAAGTCTATTCTATAATCAGACTGAGTCGTTGAGTTTTCTTGGTGTGGAGTTGTAGAGTACATTCTACGATCAAACTGAGTCGTTGATTCTTCTTGGTGCGGAGTCATAGAGTATATTCTGTTGGTTTGGAAAAATATGGCATACATATAATCAAATTATATAAGCGCAACGGAAGCAATAAAAATCAGATTTTAAAATTTTTGTACAAACCAATAACCCGGATCTTTCTTATGCGACTATTATTAATTGAAGAAGGATAAAAGAATTTATACCTTTGTAGAACCAAGCTTCCACGGGTACAAGTTCATCTCCCTTTAATCCTTCACGTTCATCTTCAAAATTCACCGATTAGATTCCACGGATCAATGTTAGCACCCCAAGTGTGAAGCCTCTAGAGGTGATCCACCAAGAGATCTATGAATTAAAGAAGTGGATCTTGGTTTCTCCAAACCATGGGTGGCTAGCCCCAATTCTCTCTCTCTCTCTAACTCTTAGATCTAGAGAATTATGGAGTACTCTCTCTAATCTAATGAAAGAGTGTGTAACCTTGATCTATGATAAGACTCCTCTTATTTATAGATCTAGTCAACCCTCCTAAACTATTTAGGATTAGGTTTTTAATTTAATTCCCAATTTAATTAGGAACTAAATTAATTAATTACAATTCCTAAACCATTTAGGAACTTAATTATTTAATAATGAGAGTACTTCTTATTAATTAATTACTAAACCATTTAGTAACTTAATTAACTATTATTATAATTATAATTCCAAAACTATTTAGGAACTTAATTATTTAATAATAATATTACTACTTATTAATTAATTTCTAAACCATTTAGGAACTAAATAATAATAATAATAATAATAAGACTCCTCTTATTAATTTATAATTAGTATTTCTAAAATACTAAATTATAAATATTAAGCTATTTAATTTATTCTTTCACCATAGTATAAATTAAATATACTTAATTTATTATTACGATTATGCCATCCACTTCTAAAATAAATATTACTCTTTTGCGGTGTGACCCTTTAGGTTTTCCATATTAAACCGGTTGTATAATAAATAAATTAGAACAATTCTAATTCATTTATTACGAATTAACTCTTTAATTCAGAATAAATAATTATTCCACAATAAGGGTAAGCCCCCTTAGCGATTAGTCGACTTTCCACATAATATAGATTTCAACATTTAATCGTAAAAGAACCTTTCAGCAAATAGTTACCGTACAATTCAATCCTTCTACCACACAATGTCCCAATCAAATATAAGACACGGGATTTCTGTCAAGTCTTATTTATTTGATTATATGCATTTCAATTCACAAATACACAACTCTAGTTAATGTAAATTAGAAACTCATTTCTAATTCCATTCAACCCTGGCCAGGGATTTCTGAGTTGTTACTTATTGAATCGCATAGGACATTCTCTCCCTTTACTGGAAGTGGTAGATCCTTTGTTGACCATTCATCTATCTCCATGTGTACCTTATTATACCCAAGCACATCCTTTGATATACCAATAGGTCTTAAGAAATATGTCAAAGTATAACTTAGTACACACAAGATACTAAAATGATCTCAAGTATAAGGATCACTTGTACGACTATCACATAAGGAACTCCTATTGACAGACGAGTAAAACTCCATTAGGTGTTCCATGAGCGAGTCACGTTCAGTGAACCTATTCTCTAATAAGCACCTACATACTTGCTTTAGTGTCTCTACACAAATGATTATGAGATCAATCATCCTCTTCATAAGAGCAAGCATAGTATGTACCAATCTATCCGGATCTACTAATCCCCTTTTTAGTGATCCAACGATTATGAACAATTTTAGTTTTGAGCTATCTTGAATTTAGATCCCATTAGCATGATCCTCGTCATGGTTCTAAAAGCATTGCTCAAAAACTATGGGTTTATCCATTTGATTAATTCAAGTAATTAATCATGAATAAAGAAATGCCTTGATACTTTTATTAATAAATGAACAAGATTACAAAGTATATGCTTATCACATCAAATGTAATTAGCTTGAGGGCATACTACTTTCAATCTCCCACTTGCACTAAAGCCAATCGCCCTTTGGTATTCCTATACCATTCTTCTCTAAGTGGCGTACAAATTGCTTAGTAAATGCTTTAGTTAATGGATCTGTAATGTTGTTCTAAGAGTCTACCATCTTTATGGTGTTGTCTCCTTTTCAATGGTTCATCTAATAATATAAAAGTGCCGCAACACATATTTGGATTTCAGATGAGACCTAGGTTCTTTAGCGAATTAAACTCTTTTAATGTTAGGAACCATTATAAGTTCTGTAATGAACTTGTTTAACCAAACAATCACCTTTGCAGCTCCACTTATAGTTATTTACTATGTCTTTGTCACTAAATCAACAACTATTTGCTGTTTGGAACTTTTCCAACTCACTGCAGTACCGTTCACGGTAATCATATTACCTGAAACAGATATGTTGTTATCTTGGTTAGTCTGAACAAACTTGAGTTTGTCAAACCCTCTAGTTTTATATCAGACCCATCATTAGAAACTCTTTTCTAATATTCTTCTCCAAAATTGAGCTGATATCTGCTTATTATACATAAGAAATATCAAGTCTAGTACATTTCAACGAATCAATGTACGTCCCTTGGGTTAAGCCGAGCATCCTTTATGATCTATCTCTATAGACCTTTATCCTGAATAGAATGTTAGGATGCTTCACCCAAGTCCTTACAGGAGAAGTTTTTTAGACAACCACATTTTTACTGATTGTAGCATCGGTATGTCATTCCTTATCGATATTATATCATCATATAATACTAGAAATGTCACAGTACTCCCACTAACCTTTGTACACACTTGGTTCATCCTCGTCTTTGATAAAATCAAACTCTTTTGATTGTCTCATCAAAACGGATGTTCCATCTTCGAGAAATTTGCTTCAATCCATAATTGGATCGTAGTAGCTTTCATACTTGATTTCCTCCATCATTATGGAGACAAGTCATTTTGGTTGTATCATACATACATCCTTTTGTATAGTGAGCTGCAACTGCAAATAAAATCCGAATGGATATATGCATTTTCACTAGTGAAAAATTTCATCATAGTCAACTCATTGACCTTGGTCGAAATCTTTTACCACTAGTCAGGTCTTATAGGTCTCCACCTAGCCATCTGCTTTAGTCTTTCTCCAAAGACCCATTTCGGATTTTATGGTCATCGACCATTTCTCTTGAGTATCTAATACTCATACCTCATTGTATATATCTGGATCATCATCCACTACGATGAATCCATACCATTTAGGTATCTTCGGTGCTAAACCAGATTTACGACTTGGTTGTGGTATAATAGGTTTATCTACTTGTACAGATTCCTTCATTTTATCTGTAGTGTTTTGTGGTTCTTGAACTTCTTCAAGATCTATTTTACTCTCATTAACCCTTTAAGGAAAAACTCATTTTCCTATAAGGCAGCGTGTTTCAAACAAACACCTTTTAGTTAGTCGGATTATAGAAGTGATACCCTAAACTTTCTTTAGGATATCCCATAAGTTTACACTTATCAGATCATGTCCCTAGCTTATCTTTGTCAAACCTTTTGACATAAGTTGAACAATTCAAATCTTAACATGCTTAAGATTTGATTTCCTCCCTATCCATGACTCATATGAAGTCTTAGGGACGGAATTTGAAGGTATCTTATTTAGTAGATATGCGATCGTTTCTAGAGCATAACCCTATAAGGATACTGGAAGATCGGTAATACTCATTATGGATCATCACCGTGTCCATTGTGAGAATACCATTTCGCTTGAGATGATCTAGAAACTTACTGCTTTAAGTATTCCCTTCTCGATCTAATCGAAGAACTTTAATACTTTTGACATTTAGTTTCTGTAATAACCCAAATATTTAACAATATTTCTTTTAATGAAAATATTGAGGAGATTAATATAGGTGGTAAAAAAAAAAAAATCTAGTTCTATGAGAAGGGTGAAAATAGATGGATAAATTTATTTTTTTCCTATGTGTTAGTAAGAACCTGGGAGGTCTAAGTGTTGTAGAACCCTGCAAATTTTCTCTTGGAGCAGAGATGCCTTAGAGAGGCGAGTAAATCAGTCATTAACTCAGGATGCGATTAGTGACTCGATAGATAAGAGAATTATAATAAAGATAATTCGTTAGGGTAAAACAAGGTAGTATGATACCTTTGAAAATTCGATGAATTATTTGATGGATAAGATAAGCTAGGTTGTTGCGGTAATTCGATTTAAGCCAACCTAGTTGAAATGAACCTAAAAATTTAATAATGTTATAAATAAAATTTTAAATTTTAAATTTTAAATTAGTGAATTAATGAAGGGTGGTCATTTCAAACCCTAGGAAAGGGTATTATGAATATTTAAATATTCGATGATTTATTTTAAGGTTGTTCGATCAAAGGGGTTATTAAACTAACGAACAAACTTAGGAAATTAATACCGAGCGAGTGGTATGTTGAGAAACCCAAATTAGGATTCAATTAGGCTTAATTAGGGCAAGTCTAATTGGGTTATGTAAATTAATTAATATAATTATTAATTAATAATAACTATGTGAAATATTAATAATATTAATTAATAGTCCAACTAGTAGTTAAATACTAGTAGGCTAGCTCATATATTATTTTTATAACAAGTCCACTTAATTAATTAAGTATGAATTTGTATGTTGGTTGTATTAATTTAATTAGGTAAGCCCAATGATTTATTTAAATTGGGAGACTAATAAATTAATGTTTAAGTCCAATGTTGGTAAATTAATTTGGTGTTATAGTAGCCCAACTAAGATGAATAGTAAGCCCAAACAATTAAATTGAAAGCCCATTTTTTTGATCCAAATTAAAAGCTTCTAGAAGGACTTTTATTTTGCAAGTTAACTAATAAAAATAAATCAAAAATTGGGGCAATGTTGAGAAAAAGTGTGGAATACTCAACCTCTTTTGGCTAGAATTTGTAGAATGCTTGAAGTCCAATTTATATGCTTACAAGGTGTGTATGTATAGGTTGGCTCCACTATAAATAAATCACTTGGTTCATTGGCTAAGAGTTTAAAAAAGTTGCAAGAGAGAGCTTTTATATTGGTGCTAGTGAGTTGGAGTGAGTTCCAAGTGAGTTGAGTGAAATAGTGAATAAACTAATGAGTTAACTCAACCGAGTTGAGCCGATTCAAGCCAACTCAATCCATTCTTAACCAAGAGAAGAGCTTAGAGGTTCATCTACTATTTTGGAAGGAAGAAAAAGCAAGCACACAAAACAAAAAGGTTAGAAAGTCCTAAAAGACCTTAGTTATGCTTGTTATGTGATTAAAATAAGAAATAAATTATAAAAATGCCATCTTTATGTTCTTTAAGTCTAGATCCATGCTAGACATGTTAAACAAGTGTTTCATGGATTTTTGGTATGGATCCATAAGCATTGATGTGGAAAAACTTAGCAAAAGTTGTAAAATGATGTTTACCGGAAAACGAAAAATCGAGTAGCCTCATTCCCGGATTTACTGTTCACGAGCCGTAAGTCGGATTTTTGATCCGTCAATTTTGTTGGATAGATCTTGAAGTTGTTTAAATTTTAAAACTTGAATGACTAAAATCCGAGTTAAAATGAATTAGTTATGATTTTTCTAGCAAAACACTCCACTGTCGGAAGTTTTACATGAACAGTCCGGTTTCAGGCTGATTTCGGAGGTCAAATCGTGTCCAAAAAAATGAATCCGATAATGGAAAATTGTAGTTCGAGAAGATACGAACGCAACGATATAAAGTAGAGCACCATCGGAGTTATAGAACTTAAGTTATTAAGGTTTTTGTAAGGGACCCCAAAACTGGACAGAATTAAAACCTACTGCCGGTTTTTTTTCCGGTGAACCGGCCGGAGCATTCCGGCGGCCGGTTCACCCATTTTTCGGCCGGTTCTGGCGATGGTCAAAACTAGAAAGTTGCTTGGAATTACGTGTACTATTTTCTAGAATTTAATGGTATTTTTATAATGTCAGTAGATATTTTTCATAATTATTTAATAATAAAAGCTTACTAAATGTATGAAAAATAATAAAAAGTATTTTTAAAAGTTGGAAAAATATGAAAAAATAACCTACTAATTATTTGAAGTGTTATATGTATGGAGATGGTATTATTTCCGAAAATTGGTATTTTTCATATTATTTATGGTGTAAATGTACACTAATTTGTGTTTACCTAGCTAATAATTCAAGAAAATTATAAATAAATTATTATTAAATATTAAATATGTTCTTTAGGTATTTAATAACAATATCAACTTGTGTGGAGAAAATAAATTAATTATTTATTATTTAATTAGGTATTAAATAGTAAATAAAGGAAAGTAAATAGCTAATTATTCTTTAATTAATATTAAATAATAATTAGAGTAAGATAAAGATTTTAAACTTTAATTATTTATTATTTAATAAGATTAAATAATAAATAAAGAGAGTTAGGTAATTATTATTTAAAATTAAATAATAATTACAGTTAAGTAAAGTTGATAACATAATTATTTATTATTTTATTTAATTAAGAGTAAATATTAAATAAAGATAATTAATTAATTATTATTTAATTAACATTAAATAATAATTAAAGAGGGTTAATTGCTTTCTATATTAAATAGTAATCAAAGGATGTTAGAGTTAATAGTATAATTGTTTATTATTTAATTAATATTAAATAATGAGTACGGATAATTAATTAATTAATTATTATTTAATTCATATTAAATAATAATTAAATGGTAATTAAGTGAAATAAATTATTACTTAATCGGGAGAAGATTATTAAGTAATTAAAATATATTGATAATATTAATGATTAACTATTAAATGATAATAGTTAAGAATTAAATCATTACTCAATAATTAATAATGATATGTAATTAATTTAAAATATTATTATGGAATTAATAATATTGTTTAACAAGTAATTAACTATTGAATAATAATAGTTAAGGGTTGAATCATTATTAAATAATTACTAATGATACGTGAGGATTTCAAATATTATTAAATGGTTAATAATATTGATGAACAATTAAATTATTATTAAAATGATTAATAATAATGAGAAGTCAAATAAAATATTATTAAAGGGTAATAATACTAACAAGCAATTAAATTATTATTAAAAGAGTAATAATAATGATTAAGGTAAACTATTATTAAAAAGAAATTAATAATAGTAATGATTATTTAAAGTGTTATTTAACAATTAAATAACATTATAAGTTATTACTAATTAATAGTAAGAGTTTAAAATATTAACCAATGCAGTTAATATTATGATAAATCATCGAGTTAAATGATGTGATTAAGTTAAACCAAGGGTATAGTCCATTAGTGACTAATTAGTTGTTCGACCTAAACAGAAATAAGGTCCAGACATTAACGCAGTGACATTAATAAATATCAGAACTGCATAGTTTATACAAAAGATTTACGGTGTTGAATATGAAACACTGAGTCAAGTTAACGAGAGACTAAAATATGAAATTAACCTTATTAAATAAAGGGGACGATAAGAAGAAATAAATATCGTTAAAATAAGATTTAGTATTGAGTCAAACTTTGACTGATATTGTGCACCGTTGATCTCACATACCGTGTAGGTGGTGCAAGGAACATGAAAGATTAGCGTAAGCTGGTTATGCAAGTCCAGGCAAGTTTTTCAGAACGTGTTGCATTATGTGTCTGATTTTAAAATACTACAAAATCATTATATGTGCATAAATTATTATGTGTAATAATGTGGTAAGGTGCTTTTATGATAAAAGTTGAAATAAACTATTGATATGCACTAGATGATTAAGTTGATTGCTCTATATATATTGAACTGTATGAAATTGTAAATGACATGCATGAATAGCATGAATCATAGAGTAAATGCAAAGCATGATAGACATGAGATATGTAGTCATTGTAAAGCATGAGATGCATGAAGCATGATGAAATATGTTTATGTGTTATGTGAAACTGTTAGACTTGCTGAGCCGTCGTGCTCACCCTTGCTTAAAACAAAACATTACAGAGTAGCTTGAGGAAGCCGATTACTCCGGTAGAGGCAAAGATGAAGATTGACTAACGAGTCATCAAGATTGAAGCATAGGTGCTTTTGTAGTAAAACCTTGCGGTAGACTAATTCATTCACTTGTGTAAGTAGATATGAAGAGTTTATGTTTTGTTGTGCTATAGATTAGCAAACTTAAATTGTTAAGAGAACATTTACAGATTATTTGAATATCATTTTTCAGACGTTGTCCTTTATGAATAAGGATAATAGGATGGTGTGATTGAGTCATTATACATATGATCTCAAATTGATTGTAATAGAATGTCGTATCATGTATGATATGAAGACATACTAGGAATGTATAAAGATTGCGATTCTGGAATAGAAAGAGATGTTATATAATTGTAAATAAATGATTATTTAGCAATTATAATATTATTGTAATTCATGAACAATAAGGAAAAGTAGTACTAGTGTTGAACCGGATCCGAGGTTAAAGGAACCCGGATTTGGGGTCGTCACAGTTTCTATACTTCACTTTTGAATTATTTGAACGTTTCAAACGATTTGGATTTATATTTCATTAAATACATATATCAAAATCTAGAATCATTAGTGAAAGTAATAAATGAATACCCTCCTCTTACATTTGTTGTCATAGGTCCCACACACCACTGTGTGTACCATCTCTAACAACTCCGTAACTCGCTCTCCATGTCCACTAAATTGATATTTAGTCATATTATCCATGATACAAGATTCACAAGTTGTATTTGATTCATAATCAAAAGCTCTAAAAGCCTATCTTTATACAACTTGTTTTAGTCTTGTTTCATTAGCATGACCGAGTTAACAGTATTGCATGAAGGTATGATTCATATCATCTATTTGCTTTTAGTTTGTTCAAATTGGAATATTTTTTCATATAAGTCAAGTATACAAAATCTATTAAGTAATCAACCAGTTCTAAATAAAACATTATCATTATAAACAGAACAACGATTGTTCATTATTATAATGTCAAAAAAACATTCCTTGTCATCACATGGAACTGAAATAATGTTTCTAAGAACTAGAACATAGTAACAACTTACTAACTTAATAGGCTTGCCCGTGGGCAGTGCTAAATTATAAGTTCACATGGCTAATGCAGCAACCTTTACTTCATTCCCCAGCACATGATTACAGACAAGTAAAACTCCATTAGGTGTTCCTTAAACGAGTCACGTTCAGTAAACTTATTCTCTAATAACCACTACATACTTACTTTAATGTCTCCACACAAATGATTTATCAGATCAATCATCCTCTTTATAAGAGCAAACATAATATGTACTTGTAATGACTAAGAATTTTTTATTGAATCTTAATTTAATAAAATGAGGAATTATTTGAAAATTTGCATGCACTTATGTGTATATGTGTAATTATGTGATAGAAAGAATATAGAGTTAGTTAATTCAATGAATTTGAATTAAATAAAGGATTATGATGAGTAAATAAATTATAAGAGAATTGAATGATGAGCTTAAGTTACGAATTAACTAAGCTTAAAGGAATGAGTCTTGTGTGGCATGATGCACAATTAAGACAATGAATTAATCTAGTGTTAAATTAATTCATGGAAGAGAATTAAAATAAATCCCAATTAATAATTAAATAAGTTATGAATTAATGTTATAATTATTTAAGCCCAAATGTTATGGGTATGTGACTAAAAGTGAATTAAGATTGGATTGGTCCAATGACTAAGGGTAGTTTATATTAGCCCAACTCTTAAGCATTAATATGGCTTGTAGGAAATTGATGTTGGACCATAATGGAGTCCAATTAATTGCTATTGGTAGCCCATGCATTTGACCCAAATTAATGGTCCAAGTCAATGTTCACATTTTGACCCAACAAATTGCCTAATCCAAGAATACTTGCAATTAAAAATAAAAGTAGAAAAAAAAAGAAAAAAAATGGAGTCAAAATTGGTTAAGTATGAAGCATTGTGCACCTAAAGCATTGCAATTTTAGAGCATTATGCTCTATGTTTTCCTCCAAAAGGTGTTCACTTTTTTCTTAAATTATGGGATAATTTTGGCAAGCTTAATGAAACTAATTGGCAAGTATTGGGAGGATTAGTAGAGCTAAGCATGATTAGTGTTGCTCTATAAATAGAGATCTTCTCCACCATTTTATAAGGTTAGCTAAATTGTCTAAGTGTTGGAAGAGAGAAAAGAGAGAAGGAAAGAGGAGACAAGTGAAAAATAGAGATAAAAAGATGAAGTAAGCAAGAACTCTTGCAAAATAGAGGAAACAAGGAAGGAGAGGAGGAGCATTATGGAGCATCCAAGTCTTACAAGATTTTTAGCAAGAAGAAAAAGGCTACTACTATAAGGTATACAACTCTCCTAACCTAAGTCTTTAAGATTTATCGTAGATCTAGCTATATGTGTTTAAAGATCATGCTTGGTTGTGAGAGTTGAAGTTGTGTTAGGAAACCATGGTGGGTTCTGGAGGTACAAGGGTGGCAATTGATGGAGATTATGTGATTAAAATGTGATTTGGTATGCAAAACATGTATATATGCTAAGCTTGTTGGAAACCCTAAGTAATGGTCATGGTTTGATGAAAACACTTGATGTAAAATATGTAGATCTTGAAGATCTAGAACTTAAATATGATAGATCTATGAAATACAAAACCAACCCAAGTGGAACGAATTAAATCGGAGCTAAAATGAATTTATAATGATTTTTCTTATGAAACATGTCCTATGTAAACCCTAGCTTGGTTGAGCCAAAATTTTGGCTAATAAATATTTTTGGAAAAATGATTAAAAAATTGAATATTATAAAAATATGAGTTTGCTAACCAATGAACTTGGTTTGATCTCATTTGGATATAAAATGTGCAATATATGAGAATTAGAATCTGAAGGGGTAAGAATTCAAAAAACTGAAAACTAATCTTGAACATTCTGCCAAGGCGTAGTCTGCAGAATAAAACATTGCGCCAGGGCGAAGTGTCCATTTCTCAGTTTATCGGACCGGAACTAGTTTAACCGGGTCAGAATAATATTTTTTTTTTAAAATAAAAATAAAATAGAAATAAATATATAATAATTAAAATAAAATAAATAAATAATGTGTAAGCAAATAAAATAATAATTAATTATTTTATTTAACTAATGAGTAGTAAACAAATAAAATAATAAATAAATTATTTTATTTATAGATTATGAAAAGAAAATTGAATAACTAAATTTTAACCAAATAAAATAATAATTAAATTATTTTATTTGTAGATTAAATAAATTAAGTTAAACAAATAAAATAATAATAGAGATTATTTCATTTGTGGATGAATTAAATTTAAATAAATAAAATAATAATTAAATTATTTTATTTCTAGATTAAATAAATAAAGTTAAACAAATAAAATAATAATAGAGATTATTTCATTTGTGGATGAATTAAATTTAAACAAATAAAATAATAATTAAATTATTTTATTTGTAGATTAAATGAGGAAAGTTTAAACAAATAAAATAATAACAAAGATTATTTTATTTGTGAATTTTGAAGATGAATTAAATAAATAAAATCTAAACAAATAAAATAATAATAAAGATTATTTTATTTATCAATTATGAAGATAAATTAAAGTAAGTAAGACTTAAACAAATAAAATAATAATAATAAATATTTTATTTGTGAATTAAAATAAGACTTAAACAAATAAAATAATAAAAATTATTTTATTTGTTAATTAAAATAAGACTTAAACAAATAAAATAATAAAGATTATTTTATTTATGAATAGTAAGGATGAATTAATTAAATTAGAATGTAAACAAATAAAATAATAAGGAATATTATTTTATTTATGAAGAATTAAACAAATAAGATAAGAAGAGTTATTTTAGTTGTAAATGATTTAAAGTAAATAAAGATTAAAGAATAAGTAATTAAAATAGTAAAGGGTACTATTTAACTACGAAGAATAAAATGTGTAAAGAGACATAAGCAAATAAAATAATAATAAAGGTTATTTTATTTGTAAATAATAAGCATGAGAATGGATAAATGGGTAATGAGAATTATAATAAATATTAAAGACGATCGAACATGGAATTAATAATTAAATGAAGAAGGTATCAATGAGAGTTATCTAAATGTTAAGGTGAGAATGTGGAAGACAATAAGGCAAGCTAAAGGTGAGAATGAAGGTAAAGAATGATGAGATAATAAGGGATGAGGAAGAGTTAGATGACAGAAGCTTACGAGTTAGAATTAATTGATCTGAATTCAATGAAAGTCCTGTAGAGACTAGCCTATAGATCAAATTACAGCTTATGTAGGTCGAGAAGGAGTTAAGAAGCTAGAAGAAGCAAAAGCAAGTGTACCAAGCAAGTATCCCTTACTTATATACTTTATTTACTTCGTACAAGTTTACAGTGTCATGCTTAGACTTAAATTGTCATCACTTGTATACTGTAATATCCCAAATATTTTAAATATGATCTAACAAGATCTAATTAAGGTTGTCAATTCAAAATCTAAGAACGATTGCTCGAGCATATCTTGAGCTTTTATCTTAAAGAATATATACAACTCAAAAATATAATTGTATACAACTGTAGGTTAAATTTTTTAACCTAAACTATGTGTTACGTGATGAGTAAAGCTTGAATTGAGCTTTTTAGATGGGTTATGTAATTATTCTATATGTAGGACATTGTGTAATAGTTCACGTAGTTAACCTTAACACTTAATAAAATTAAGAAGTCAATTTAAAGCAAAAAACTAAATTAAAAAAATAGTTAAAACCTAAACCCTAGGAAATAACCTAGGTTCTCAGGGAAATGTGTATGTCAACATTTCACAATATAGTGTTAATATGAGATTTAGATGTTAGAGAACCAATAAAAAAATTTAGGGGAAAAAAACAAAAACGACACAATTTATAAGAAAACTTTCTTCGTCTTTTTAAATGTTCTTTTCAACATTTTGACTTTTTACATTTCACGAGATAGTATTTATACGGGGAAAAGATACCAGGAAACCACTATTATTTTTTCAAATAATATAACGGAAAAAAATTGTTCATACGAAAACATTTGTCATTTTTGAATGTTCTGTCAAAGGATATAGTATTTGTATGAAATATAGATGCATAATAATCAATAAAATATTTTCTCAAAAAGCGTGTCAAGAATAAGACGAAATAGAGAAAAGAGAT
Organism: Hedera helix; assembly: GCA_947179155.2. Classification (NCBI taxonomy): domain Eukaryota; kingdom Viridiplantae; phylum Streptophyta; class Magnoliopsida; order Apiales; family Araliaceae; genus Hedera; species Hedera helix. The sequence goes on from OX359286.1 coordinate 13,254,544, forward strand.
TTTTTTTTTACTTTTTGGTTGTCTAAATATTTTTTGAGAAATGGTTACCAAAAATACTATTCATAAAAAAACGTGCCAAGTCTTTTAAACTTTTCACTTCACAGAATAGTGTTTATACAGAACGAAACTTAGTAATATCTGACTTTTAAATCAATAAAGGTCAGCTAAACTAGAAGACTTAAAATGAACTAATTTCGTTGAAAATGAACCGACTTCGTTAGGAATGAACTAACTTAGTTAGAAATAAACTAGAAGACTAACTGATTGAGTTAGATAATATAATACAAAAATTATATAGAAATTTGATGAAAATTATATAAAAATTATACGAAAATAATTCAAAAATAATACCCAAAAAAATATGGATGATGTAAACATGAGCAATAATGATGCAAGCCTTAAAAGAATATTCCAAGAATATTCTTTAGATATTTTGTAAAATATAATTATTACTTCGATATTTTAATTTAATATTTCAAGAATGTGCTAGGATGCAAAGTGTAATAAACCGGGGTAAAAATGCGGTGAATGAAATTTTGGTTTTCTTATAAATAGCGGGTGCAAAGTGTCATTAGTTTTCAAAGCTTAAATTCAAGTATCAAAGTTATACTCAATATAAGAGTGAGTTCTTGAAAGTTGATTGCAAATAAATATTTACAGCTTGTAATTTCAAAAGGTACAATCTCTGGTCGTTATAATGTTCGCTTTTCTTTCATCTTTAGTGTTAATAAAGCTCAAGAACACGAGTCATAGTTGTTGGTTTGTAAAAATTCATAGACATACAATCAAATTACATAAAATAGCAGAAGCATGGTAAAATCAAATTTAAAATTTATAAACCATAATTCAAAATCGACATTTATGTGCAACTATTAATTAATAAAGAAAAAGTTAGAGAATTATACCCTTGTGGAACTTAAAACTTCAACGGGTACAAGTTCAATTCTAAGTCCTTTGCGTTCTCCTTGAATTTCACTGATTGGATTCCAATGATCAATGTTAGCTACCCAAGTGTTTGGCCTCTAGAGGTGATCCACCAAGGAATAATAATAATTCAAGAAGTGAGTGATTGCAAACCCTAGTTTTCTCTCTCTAAAGAATATGTGAGTACTTTCCCAAAACTTATGCAAATATATGTGCGTAACCCCAATTCATAATAAGACTTCCCTTATTGATAGATATTGTCAACCATCCTAACACCTTTAAGAATAGAATTTTTAATTAAACTCCTAATCTAATTAGGAACTTAATTAACTTAATATAATAATTATAATTCTTAAACCATTTAGGAACTTAATTATTAATTATGAGAATACTCTTATTAATTAATTCCTAAACCATTTAGGAACTAAATAATAATGATAATAATAATAATAATAATAATAATAATAATAATAATAATAATAATAATAATAATAATAATAATAATAATAATAATAATATGGACAGTCCCTGATTTATTCTCGAGATACATATTACAAGGATAAGTTCTTAAACTCATATTCTTATAACAAGTTCCTGAACTCATAATGTGTGGTAAGTTCAATGAACATTGTCATAGGTTATAGAATAATGAGCATTAATAGGATTGAAAATAACAAAAGTTATTAAGTGTGGCCAGAATGACATTTGGATATTCCAAATCTCCTAGCAATACTAGATTTCAAAATTTCTTGACATCGTGCTTGTATTTACATTTTGATGCCTTCAAAAATATTGGTTCAAAGGTGGAACTAATAAGTTTTAAAAAGTTTTGTTATTGAAATGTCTATGCTAATTGTGTCGGCCAGACAAATATGATTTGAAAATGTCAAAATGTATTTTGAAAAATTATCAACACACTATTAATAAGGTGTGGAGTGATAAAATGATGGAATCATCAACACAATGTAACATAGTGTGGATGTGATCATAAAATCGTCAATCCACTATGGTATCTTGTGGCATGACAAAGTCATAAAATAATTTTTATTTTATCTAAACCATGAAAAAGTATGTTTTCTCAAAAAGTTTTGAGTTTATAACTATTTTAAAAAGTTTCGATTGATATCCGATGTAAGACCCCGAATTTTATGAAATACAAAATTTAATTTTTCTTCATATATATTTTTTTTGAAACAGTAAGTGGTTAAATTAACAAAATTGAAAGTTAAGGATGTTATGTGCAAATTTTATTTTGTCGGACAATATTCGCTTTGTCGGGGAATATTCGTTTGGTCGGGGAATATTCGTGCCGTACGACGGCGCCGAAATAATAAATTATTGGTGGACCCCACAACGGAATATTTGTCGGATATAGAAAACGACAGAAGTAACCTTTTTAAATAAAAATAGTCAACGGAACTGTTAAAATACCGGTGATAAAAGAATAGTAGCATACGGTAGTTTATGGTATTTTCTGTAGCACACGGTACTCTACAGTAACACACGGTATTGCATAGTGTCTCATATTATTGGTCTGATAATTGACACCGTAACTGTTACGCATCATTTCATCGATAATTGTCACTGCATAATATTTTATATTATCAATTCAATAATTGTTGTTACACAGTATTTTGCATTATTAAATCAATAATTGTCATTACACAGTAACGTATGCTTTATTTTACATTATTGTTATCTCTATTATGATGTTATTTAAACAGTTGTATTTCATTAATTTATTGACTTGATATCTAAGAGCTAACTATACTGTATTTATAACAATTAGTCATAATAATTGAATTGATAAAGTTATTTGTTTATAATATAAAGTTAGGTGATTATTAGGTGATATGAAATGAATGGTGTAGATTAAAGTGTGAATTATTGTTGAATAATTGAATTGATTTGTTTATAATATAAAGTTAGGTGATTATTAGGTGATATGAAATGAATGGTGTAGATTAAAGTGTGAATTATTGTTGAATAATTAAATTGATTTGTTTATAATATAAAGTTAGGTGATTATTAGGTGATATGAAATGAATGGTGTAGATTAAAGATAATATAATATTTGAAATGGATGGTGTAGATTAAAAGGTGATCTTTAAATGAATGGTTTAGATTAAATGAATGATAAGATTTTTGGCTATAAATAGAAGCCTTAACTTAAGGATTTTTCATAAACTTCCTTACTTGTTCTTTCTTTCTCTCTCTAAATACTTCTTGTGAAAGTTCTCTCTAAGTGTGCTTAAGTCATCTTGAGTATTTGTGAAGATCTATAAGTATACGTGTACTGTTCAAGTTAATCAACCGCATTTAAATCAATATCCAGTCACGTGTTACGGTAAGGGATACCATCTTTTTCATCTTCCATTATTCAAACGTACTATGGTAAGGGATTATCATTATTTGATTCTCGATAATAATATTGTTTCTTCCTTACTCATAAGACGTGCCTTTTATTTCCATGTATTAAATTGTGGGAATAACCTTACGGAGCAGATTGCCGCCTGTTGGTGAATAACCTTTCGTATTCATTCATTATTAATCTCTGAGAATAACCTTACGGAGCGGATTGCCGCCTGTTTGGTGAATAACTCTTTGTACTCAAATTCTATTAAATTGTGGGAATAACCTTACGGAGCGGATTGCCGCCTGTTGGTGAATAACCTTTCGTATTCATTCATTATTAATCTCTGAGAATAACCTTACGGAGCGGATTGCCGCCTGTTTGGTGAATAACTCTTTGTACTCAAATTCTATTAAATTGTGGGAATAACCTTACGGAGCGGATTGCCGCCTGTTGGTGAATAACCCTTTGTATTAATTTCCTTCACCTTTTGTTAATCAAACCTGCTACGGTAAGGGATATTATTTTCTTTCATACTCCTAAATCGAAATTTATTATGGAACTATTGCTTCTATAATTCCTGAAAATATTATATGTTCCATAATAGTTGAACTTCATTATTTCAACTGAACCTTCCTATTTACGTGAACCTTTCTATTGAATTGTAACCGTTATTCTGAACTGTGGATCTTGAATTTCACTCCACATCATGTTGACAATTTGGACATTATTTGAATCTGTACAAAGTAAACTTCCGATACTTATTGTTATCCTATTTCTTCTGTTCATCATTTATATCATTCTAATCATCCAAAAATCAAGCTGTTGTGAATATCTGTGGTCGGGGGCACAGATGTGATATATTTGTTGAACAGATGATAGGTTAAAGGCGATATAATAGGTTAAAGGCGATACATCTGTTCGGTGTCTTTTATGGCACGTGGTGAATGTTCTCTTTGGCCCGTAGTGCAAAGATGAACTGTTGTTTGGTATGATTATGACCAAAGGCTGAATCTGGTATAATCATGACCGTTGGTGTTATATTGAATGTCTTTGGCCCGTAGTGCAAAGATGAACTGTTGATCTGCATGATTATGATCAGGAACTGTGAATTTGTATTATCTTGACTAATGATATTTCAGATGATAAAAGTTGATGATGTTTTTCCTAAAAAGAGAACCGAGTGGACATTATAGTCTGCATTATTCTTCTAATAGATTACTCATTCCGCTGCTATTATTGATCTGAACGTTGTTTAAGAATTTAACTGCAGTTTTTGATATAAACCTTGTAGTCTATTGTATTCTATCAAGAACTCAACTGTTGAAGACTAATGATAATTTATTCGTCATTATCTTAGTCATGATATTCTTTACTGGGCTATTTGAGCTCACCCTTTCTTTTGTTCCATTGTTTTTCAACAGGAGATGAAAACATAACAGGGTCTAGCCGGGGAATGGAGTGAGGGTCCGAGGAATAGTTATCATAGTCTTCACGTTTTGTAAAATAGTGTGGCAATAATAGTGAAGACTTAGTTGTGTATTATTATACACTGTATTGTTGTACGTTGTGCTTTGTTGTAATAATTTTGTTGTAGTATTTTGACGACTCAAGTTTGGGCTGTGTGGGCCCAGATTTGGGGGCGTCACAGTTGGCATCAGAGCTTAGGGATATGGTCTTTAATGGAGATCTGGGGTTAGAACTAGGAGGGGAGAGACGAATAGAATCAATCACTAGTGTGTCCTACCTAAATTAGATTTATTTTTTATCTAATGAATCGATTTGAATGTAGGAACATGAAGAGATGAGTCAGTTTATTTGAACTAACATTTATTTTGTGACCACAGTTAATTATGGCATCTGGAAATCAGGAGGTTAACTATGAAATTACCGAAACAAATGTAGCTGCAAAACAAGAGGCGACGAATAATCTTCTTACAAACTCAAAGTTGAATCATTTGCCTAAGGCAAAAATTATGCGTGTTCTATCCAGTAAGGATGAAGGTGAAAGCTCTGCTACAGTCGTTCCAGATCCATTCTTAGAAGCAATTAAAGGAAGTAACGAACTTGCGGAAATTATTGCCTTTAATTTACTCACTAATTGGGAGAGTGATATCACCTGGTTATGCTCTATAACAAAGGATCAGAATATATGGACTTTTCATATTAGTCTTTGGGATTTATGGTGTTCCAGCTATGATTTTCAAGATTATTTAAAAATGATATTTCTATACTTTTGGGCGTTACAATTTAGAGGAATTCAGGTTAAGTTAGTCACTATCGTGGAAACTGCAGTCTATCGAAAATACTATTTTAATGAAAATCATTGGTACCTTACTACTGATGAAGTTGATGAACCCGAGAAACAGTTTGCTAGAAAATTATTCAGTGGTATTCCCATAGTTGAAATACGTGAAGATCCGAATGAAGTATTCGGGATTCGATTTGACAATAACAGTCAAGAAACCGAATGAGGTGATAACCGGTAAGCTATTCATAAATTCTCGTGAAGTCTATGCCATATTAGATACTGGCTCTATCCACTCTTTTATCTCACCTATATGTACTCAACGTTTAAATTTGACTATTGAAAACTTAAATCTTGTCTTATCAGTTGAAACCTCATTGGGAGAAATACCTATTACATTTACTATCTATAAATCTTGCCTAGTTCAAATCAACAACCTCACATTACCTGTTGACCTTATTTCTTTGGACATGCGTGAATTTGATGTGATTTTAGGAATTGATTGGTTGACTACCCATCATGCTAAAATTGATTGTTTTCATAAGATTATTAGTTTTCATATTCCTAATCAACCTGTCATGCAAATTCAAGCAACTAAACCATTGAAATCTATAACTGTTATTTCTAGCCATAAAACCATTCGTTTATTGAAAAACGGATGTCAAGCCTTTTTAGCTCATGTCACTGATTTGAACAAAAACACGTCAAACTTGAATGATATTCCCATTGTTAATGAGTTTCCTGACGTTTTTTCTGAGGAACTTTCTGGCTTACCCCAAACCGTGAAATTGATTTTTATATTGATCTTGAACCCGGTACCAAGCCCATTTCCAAAGCTCCCTACCGAATGGCTCTCATAGAACGCCAAGAGTTAAAAGTTTAATTATTAGATATCGGTATCATTCGTTCTAGTACAAAACTTATATCGAGCGAGGAATGCGAGAAGAGTTTTCAAGAACTCAAGAGGAGACTTGTTTCAGCTCCTGTTCTGACCATACCATCAGGATCAGGAGAATTTGTTATCTACAGCGATGCTTCTGGCAAACGTCTAGGCTGTGTCCTTATGCAACATGGAAAGGTTATAGCCTATGCCTCTCGACAACTCAAAGATTATGAGAAAAATTATCCTACTCATGATCTAGAGTTGGCAGCAGTCGTTTTCGCGTTGAAGATCTGGAGACACTACTTGTACGGAGAAAAAGTGGATATCTATACGGATCATAAAAGTCTCAAGTATTTCTTCACCCAGAAGGAACTCAACATGCGACAACGACGTTGGCTTGAGCTGTTGAAGGATTATGACCACACAATCCAGTATCACCCGGGAAAGGCGAACGTTGTAGCTGACGCTTTGAGCAGAAAATCTTATGCAAGTACAAGTGCACTGCTGACAACACAAAAGTGTATTTTGTACGACTTGCAAAAGATGAAGATAGAGCTAAAGACATCAGGGACCCACTCGAAGATTGCTTACGTGCGAGTAGAACCAACTTTAATCGATAAAATTAAAGCTGCTCAAGCTACCGATCCGGAACTGATAAACATGATAAAGAAAGTACAAGAAGGTGTCATTCCCGAAGCAAGAATCGACGAGAAAGGAATACTTCGAGTCAACTCTCGACTCTGTGTTCCTAACGATCCTGAATTAAAGCATAAAATCATGATGGAGGCACACAACACGCCGTTTGCAATCCACCCAGGAGGTACCAAGATGTATCGAGATCTTCGACATACATTTTGGTGGAACAATATGAAAAGAGAGATTGCGGAGTTTATCTCAAGGTGCCTAACTTGTCAACGTGTCAAGGCAGAACATCAAGTTCCTAAAGGTCCATTACAATCACTTGAAGTTCCCGAATGGAAGTGGGAACACATCAATATGGACTTCGTGACGGGTCTTCCAAAAGTTTCTCAAGGCTTAGATGCAATTTGGGTGATCGTAGATAGATTGACCAAATCTGCTCATTTCTTGCCTATACGAGAAAACTTTTCACTTGAACGTCTTGCCGGTATGTACATAAATGAGATCGTGAGATTGCATGGCATGCCAGTTTCCATAGTTTCTGATCGAGATCCTAGATTCACTTCACGCTTTTGGACCAGTCTACAAAAAGCTATGGGCACTGAACTATGTTTTAGTTCTGCATATCATCCTCAAACGGACGGACAATCGGAAAGGACGATCCAGACCCTCGAAGATCTTTTGAGACTTTGTGTATTAGACTTCAAAGGAAGTTGGGATAAGTACTTGCCGTTGGTGGAATTTTCTTACAACAACAGTTACCAAGCAAGCATAGGCATGGCTCCATTCGAGGCATTGTATGGAAGGAAGTGTCGCTCTCCAATATGTTGGAATGAGGTAGGAGAAGCAAAATTGTTGGGACCCGAGTTGGTACGCTTGACGACCGAAAAGATCCAAATGATCCGACAACGAATACAGACCGCACAAAAACGACAAAAGAGTTATGCTGATCTTCATCGGAGAGACGAAAGTTTCAACGTCGGAGATCATGTATTCTTACGTGTTTCTCCATGGAAAGGGGTTACGAGATTCGGAAAGAGAGGAAAGCTCAACCCTCGATTTATTGGCCCATTTGAAATCCTCGATCGAATAGGAATCGTAGCCTACAGACTAGCCCTACCACCAAGTATGTCTCGCATCCATAACGTATTTCACATATCTATGTTACGTAAATATGTGAAGGACCCAAACCACGTCATTGAGTTAGAACCAGGCGTTATAGCAGAAGATTTAACATACGAGGAGGTACCTGTTAAGATCCTGGATAAGAAGGAGCAGATCCTACGCTCAAAGGTTATATCTCAAGTTAAGGTTTTATGAAGGAACCAAGATACTGAGGAAATGACCTGGGAGCTAGAATCTGAGATGAAATCTAAGTATCCTTACCTCTTCGATATGTCAGGTACGTCAATTTCGGGGACGAAATTTCATAAGGAGGGGAGGTTGTAAGACCCCGAATTTTATGAAATACAAAATTTAATTTTTCTTCATATATATTTTTTTTGAAACAGTAAGTGGTTAAATTAACAAAATTGAAAGTTAAGGATGTTATGTGCAAATTTTATTTTGTCGGACAATATTCGCTTTGTCGGGGAATATTCGTTTGGTCGGGGAATATTCGTGCCGTACGACGGCGCCGAAATAATAAATTATTGGTGGACCCCACAACGAAATATTTGTCGGATATAGAAAACGACAGAAGTAACCTTTTTAAATAAAAATAGTCAACGGAACTGTTAAAATACCGGTGATAAAAGAATAGTAGCATACGGTAGTTTATGGTATTTTCTGTAGCACACGGTACTCTACAGTAACACACGGTATTGCATAGTGTCTCATATTATTGGTCTGATAATTGACACCGTAACTGTTACGCATCATTTCATCGATAATTGTCACTGCATAATATTTTATATTATCAATTCAATAATTGTTGTTACACAGTATTTTGCATTATTGAATCAATAATTGTCATTACACAGTAACGTATGCTTTATTTTACATTATTGTTATCTCTATTATGATGTTATTTAAACAGTTGTATTTCATTAATTTATTGACTTGATATCTAAGAGCTAACTATACTGTATTTATAACAATTAGTCATAATAATTGAATTGATAAAGTTATTTGTTTATAATATAAAGTTAGGTGATTATTAGGTGATATGAAATGAATGGTGTAGATTAAAGTGTGAATTATTGTTGAATAATTGAATTGATTTGTTTATAATATAAAGTTAGGTGATTATTAGGTGATATGAAATGAATGGTGTAGATTAAAGTGTGAATTATTGTTGAATAATTAAATTGATTTGTTTATAATATAAAGTTAGGTGATTATTAGGTGATATGAAATGAATGGTGTAGATTAAAGATAATATAATATTTGAAATGGATGGTGTAGATTAAAAGGTGATCTTTAAATGAATGGTTTAGATTAAATGAATGATAAGATTTTTGGCTATAAATAGAAGCCTTAACTTAAGGATTTTTCATAAACTTCCTTACTTGTTCTTTCTTTCTCTCTCTAAATACTTCTTGTGAAAGTTCTCTCTAAGTGTGCTTAAGTCATCTTGAGTATTTGTGAAGATCTATAAGTATACGTGTACTGTTCAAGTTAATCAACCGCATTTAAATCAATATCCAGTCACGTGTTACGGTAAGGGATACCATCTTTTTCATCTTCCATTATTCAAACGTACTATGGTAAGGGATTATCATTATTTGATTCTCGATAATAATATTGTTTCTTCCTTACTCATAAGACGTGCCTTTTATTTCCATGTATTAAATTGTGGGAATAACCTTACGGAGCGGATTGCCGCCTGTTGGTGAATAACCTTTCGTATTCATTCATTATTAATCTCTGAGAATAACCTTACGGAGCGGATTGCCGCCTGTTTGGTGAATAACTCTTTGTACTCAAATTCTATTAAATTGTGGGAATAACCTTACGGAGCGGATTGCCGCCTGTTGGTGAATAACCTTTCGTATTCATTCATTATTAATCTCTGAGAATAACCTTACGGAGCGGATTGCCGCCTGTTTGGTGAATAACTCTTTGTACTCAAATTCTATTAAATTGTGGGAATAACCTTACGGAGCGGATTGCCGCCTGTTGGTGAATAACCCTTTGTATTAATTTCCTTCACCTTTTGTTAATCAAACCTGCTACGGTAAGGGATATTATTTTCTTTCATACTCCTAAATCGAAATTTATTATGGAACTATTGCTTCTATAATTCCTGAAAATATTATATGTTCCATAATAGTTGAACTTCATTATTTCAACTGAACCTTCCTATTTACGTGAACCTTTCTATTGAATTGTAACCGTTATTCTGAACTGTGGATCTTGAATTTCACTCCACATCATGTTGACAATTTGGACATTATTTGAATCTGTACAAAGTAAACTTCCGATACTTATTGTTATCCTATTTCTTCTGTTCATCATTTATATCATTCTAATCATCCAAAAATCAAGCTGTTGTGAATATCTGTGGTCGGGGGCACAGATGTGATATATTTGTTGAACAGATGATAGGTTAAAGGCGATATAATAGGTTAAAGGCGATACATCTGTTCGGTGTCTTTTATGGCACGTGGTGAATGTTCTCTTTGGCCCGTAGTGCAAAGATGAACTGTTGTTTGGTATGATTATGACCAAAGGCTGAATCTGGTATAATCATGACCGTTGGTGTTATATTGAATGTCTTTGGCCCGTAGTGCAAAGATGAACTGTTGATCTGCATGATTATGATCAGGAACTGTGAATTTGTATTATCTTGACTAATGATATTTCAGATGATAAAAGTTGATGATGTTTTTCCTAAAAAGAGAACCGAGTGGACATTATAGTCTGCATTATTCTTCTAATAGATTACTCATTCCGCTGCTATTATTGATCTGAACGTTGTTTAAGAATTTAACTGCAGTTTTTGATATAAACCTTGTAGTCTATTGTATTCTATCAAGAACTCAACTGTTGAAGACTAATGATAATTTATTCGTCATTATCTTAGTCATGATATTCTTTACTGGGCTATTTGAGCTCACCCTTTCTTTTGTTCCATTGTTTTTCAACAGGAGATGAAAACATAACAGGGTCTAGCCGGGGAATGGAGTGAGGGTCCGAGGAATAGTTATCATAGTCTTCACGTTTTGTAAAATAGTGTGGCAATAATAGTGAAGACTTAGTTGTGTATTATTATACACTGTATTGTTGTACGTTGTGCTTTGTTGTAATAATTTTGTTGTAGTATTTTGACGACTCAAGTTTGGGCTGTGTGGGCCCAGATTTGGGGGCGTCACATCCGAACTGTTTGTGTGGGTCCAAGCTATTTGATTTGGCTAGACAAATGTTGAAAAATATTTTATGGAATCTATGAATTCTTAAGAGTTATGCCAAACCAAATTATTTTTGTGCGAAATCTTGTACTAAGCCTAAGGTGAACAATTCCCTGTGAATAAGGAAGTTTTGGACATATGTTTCAACCCACTAATGCATATAGTCATTATATAAGTAAAGACGTTGTGCACAACACAAACATACAAGAGGCAGATCACCTTGTGTACCAAAGGTTACTAGTCTTATGACTAGAAGACAGTTGAAATACTGGATAACCGACCCAAAAGTTCAAAAGTCTTTATAACCCCTCAGCATAATATGAAGAGTTTTTAAAGATTTTTATTATTCCGAAGTTTGGAGGGAGGTGTGAAAATTAGTGAAAATCTATCTTGATGATCACAAATAATAGAGGTGTAAATCAAAATTTCGCGGACGAAATTTTTATGAGGAAGAATGTGACAACTCGTGTATTTATGAGGATAGATATGAACCCTGTATGGGTGTTTTAGTAATTACGATTCCAATACAGAATCTTTATAGGGGGAGGGGGGGAGAATGTGACAATCCGAATTTTTCAGGAATTATTTTAATAATATTAAATAAGAATTTAAAATATAAAATTCTTTTTATGAGACGAAACGGGATTGAATGAACATATATATATATATATATATATATATATATATATATATATATATATATATATATATATATAATGTTTTTAAATTGAGAAAGTTATTTTCTTTTAGTTAGTTAATGATGCAAAATTATGTTAATATAATTAAATGTAACATATAATAGTATAATATTTAATATTATATCAAATGGATGTGAATTAAAAATATAGGACGAGGAACCAATATTTAATTAATAAATATTGGAATTAATATAATAAATTAAACAATATTTAATTTATGGTTGAATATATTAAATTAATAAATTTAATGCTTTAAATAAATTGCTTGAAAC